>CM031235.1:142483649-142587153 GCA_018340775.1 Taxus wallichiana var. yunnanensis
GTCATTTGTCCCCATCTTCACTTTAGATATAATTGCTTCATCTATGGTATCGAAAATTTCCTTATTTTCACACATATGGTTGCTACATGCACTATCCAAATACCATATTTGTTTGTTTCCTTACTCGTTATCATTGCAAGTTAGAAAGAAGGTTCCAATCTTTTCATTCTTTTCAAGTTCAACTTATTTTACATTAGAGAAGATTGCATTATGATTTTGATTTCTCATATCATATTCTTTCTTTCTACATTCACTTGCATAGTTTCCATACTTTTTACAAGTAGTAACATTGTACATTTGATTTATCATACCTTTGTGTAGAACCACCTCTGGAAGTGTTGCTGCTCCTTCCTCTTCCTCTGGCTTGTGGCTCTTGATGATTATGTCTTCTACCTTCTTGTTGGTTGCTAAATCTTCCTCTTCCTCTATTGTAGACTCCTCTCCTGCCTTTAACATTTGTATTTGTTTTGAAGGCTTGTTCATTGGAGGAGCTGACTGGCTTACTCATCCTTTGTTCATGGGTTTGTAAAGAACCCGTTAGCTCATCAACTGTCATTTTTCTCAAATCCTTGGAATCCTCTATTGCAACCACAACTAGATCAAATCTGGTTGGAAGGCTCCTCAATACCTTCTCTATGGTCCTCTGCTCTTCATCCACATCTCCATTAGTCCTCATTTGAATGACTAAGGTCGTTGTTTTTGTGAAGAAATCATTTTTGATTCGATTCTTTCATGAGAAGGGTCTCAAAATATCTCCTCAACATCTGTAATCTGATTATCTTCACCTTGTCACTTCCTTGATAAGCATTCTACAAGGTATCCCATGCTTGCTTGGAGTTTATAATTCTTCTGTTATCCTTTAGAAAACTAAATCAATGACAAAATTCTAAATATAGCTTAAAGCCTTTGCATTCTTTCTTTTATTTTCCTTCAAAGCATTCTTTTGAGATTGTGTGAGTGCATTGAAGGCAGCCTAGTCTGCTGCCTCTACATATCCTCCTTCATTTAGTCTCCATAGTTCTTGAGAAGATAACAATGTATTAATTTTAATGCACCAAATATCATAGATTTTGCCATAAAATATTGGGGGTTGTTGCCTGCACAGTTGTTCTTCTGAAGAAGCCATTCAACTCAAACCGGAAAATAAGACTCAAAAGCTCCAACGACCTCAAGCTCTAATACCAAGATGTTGGAAAAATTTGGTGCCAATCTGAACCAACATAGGGAAAGACACAACTAGAACAATATAAAACACACACAAAATATATATTATATTCGATTTGAAACTTCATACAATCTCAGAGTTGTTGCTCTGTAAATTTTCTTTTGTTTCTCTTCTTGTGTCCTCTTTTGTTTCTTTTTCTTACAAAAAATAGTCTCTGTGTTGTTGCACATATCTATTTGCAATATTCCCCATCTATATTTCTTTGTCTACATGTTGCATGCATATACTTCTCTCGCTATATTCTTGAGTTGTGGCTCTCTACTCTCTTTTCTACTTTGTGTTATATATATATGTATGTATGTATGTATATATATATATATATATATATATATATATATATATATCTGCTTCCACGTGTCATTCCTTTGCCACGACCCGGACCTCGAAAACCAAAACCAATTCATGTTGATTCCGGGGGTTGAAGTCCGCCCAAGGGCATTACTATAGAAAGTGGTGGAATTGTGCCACATGTCCATTGTTGGAAGGACAAGATCGACCGCTGAATCACCTTGACTAAAGGGCGGACCCGACGCCAATATAGAATGTGGTTTACTCCGGGGTTTACACATCCACTAAAGAGCCATCACCCAAAAGTAAGACGAAATGTTGTCACGTGTATCGTCGTTGTTGCCATGAATAAGAGCCCAGACCCGACACACTATGCACCACAGTCAATTCCACGGGATTGAGATCCATGAGAGGAAAAACATTAGGAGGACAATGGAATGTTGCCACGTGTCCTCTCGCATTGGCGGGGGATTTAAAAATTCAGCGGTCACAAAGAAAATGGCCACAAATATAAATACATGTCAACTGGGTAGTTAGGAGAGAGGGAAACCAAAAATTGAACTGCGGGAGGCTCAAGATTATAGAGCCATTAATTCTGACATTAACAAATAAATCCTAAAAAATAAAACTACAACTTATAGCTGAAATGAGAAACATAACACAAACTTAATGCACATAAATAAACTTCTTCAATTAATATTTTAGCAAAGCATTTTATTACTCTTCTTCTACTTCTCTCGAACCCTAAAAATCAAGAAATTACATACATATATCTAGTTCCTCTACAATGTTTTTTCCAAAATTATTTTCAAACACTTTTTCTAATATATATTTTTCCCCCTTTTTGAATTGCTTGCTTTAAATCTATGCACTTTTCTAATAATAAGATCAATGCAGTAGGGTGAGTCGAGTTTACTTTCTAACATTCACATCTCTCAAGTGTAGGGATAGAGCCAAGAGGAGGGATTGTTCCTCCTCATCCCTTTGATGTTACTTGTATGAAAATTTTGGGACCCACAAGACTCCAAGGTTGAAATACATGTATCAATACTTGGAGATCTCAGATTCTTGAGGACCTTTACTAGACTTTTGAGATTGGATTTGGTGAAATAGTTTTCTGTAACTTTGAAATCCTTAGTGTATATGCTAGATGTGCTCATCATTCACAGGTTCTCATGGACCTTAGAAAGACTTTGGCTTCATAATCTCATGTAATTATCATGTCGATCTCTTACCACATGGTCAAAGCATCCACCCAAAGTGTCAAAGTTGACCTTAGTCAAAGGTTTTGGAAACATAATTTTCTGCCAAGTGTCCTTGTTTCACTTAATTAAGATTGATGGGTTTGTAAACAGAGACTTTAAACCATTTAATCATTAAGTGAACATATCAAGGCCAAAAATCCTCAAAATCTCGTCTTTTTGGGGATCCAACCTATAAAATGATAAAGAAAACAAGGCCAAGAGTTTTTGATATGTTTAAATCATTAGAATACCTAAAAATGTATACAATCTATCATTTTAAACCCTCGACCTCCAAGATTTTAACTATAAAACTCCCCGAATTGAAGTGAACAATTTTGGGTGCCAACACTACTAATCATTTTATCTCCACGATCTATAGAATTTTTATGTATTCTATAACACTAATGGAATCCTACAAAAGGCATTCCCTATAATCCTTATAGGTATTTTAACATTTATGTTTAATCGCCTCAGTAGTAGATTGTTGAGCACCTTTTTAATGATTGAAAATTCCATCCTTGTCCACTTTATCGACAAAAAGGCCAATGCTTCTCCACATATTACCGTAAATTGAAAGATATTTGGTTTTTGAATGATCGGTTTGAAAATGAGTAAATGTATATGGAGATATTGAAATATCTCGGAAGAAGAGACATTGACAATGGAGATGGCATGTTTCTCTCTTCTCTAAAACAATCTCTAGTTATCTCCTCGAAGATAATTTTATTTATCTTAGTCTACTTAATCCCATTTCATCATCTCTTATTTGATTATGAAAATCAGAAAGCAGTGATTCTCTTCATTAATTAGTTGACAAAGCATGGAACAGGCGTTCGAAGTTAACTTCTTTCCTGTTTGTTAGATCTTTCGTAAACTTATCCTTCTCTCTCGTTATCATCACATTTTATTGGAAAAAATGACAGATGAAAGATTCTTGCCCATTAATAACTCTCTCGGAAGACTCCATTCGAAAGTAAAATAATAATTTGTAGAATAACCAACTATACTACAAAGAACCCATAAAATATAATATTGGATTCATAAAACCATTGATATGATCTCCATAAAAATATTCACGCTCAAATCCAATTAAACATAAATCTTTGAAAAATAAGAGGAAAGGGAGTCAAATATTGGAAAACCAAATAACTTCCAAATGTTAGAAAACTATAGACTTTGCAGCAATAAATATGCAAAAAGTTGAATAACAAATAATGGTTTACATAAAGATAAATGAAATATACAAGATACAAAACATAAGAGACGAACACCAGATTTTACGTGGTAAAACCCTGTAAGTGTTTAGGGAAACATCGGGTGTAAGATATCAAATTTTTATTAATCGAACATGAATAGATTACATGAGAACTTATATAAGAATTTTTTTAGATCTCCACAAAACTATATACACCTAATTGGCGAAGTAGAGTTATGATTCCTCCTTGAGAAAATAGAGTGAAAAAACTCCATTAGGATTTTCCTTCCTAAAAATAGAATTCGGTTGAATTCGTCTTTCTAGAAACAAGGATTGACTCCTTAATTTTTGCTTCGGGGCTCTGCCAACTGAACCCCCCCGGGGGCTCCATAATATATCATCGTCCCCTAGACCTCTCTTGCGACATGAGTGGGGGCAAGCTCCCCCACTGAGCCCCCTTTAAGAAGTGAGGTATAAACCACGCCACAAAGGGATCCAAAATTTAACTTTGTTGCACATATCTAACACCAAAATGAGACCTGAAAAAATAATTAGATTATATATTTAAAAGAAAATATGGAAGGTAGTTAGATATTGAAAAAATATAGGATGCTGAAAATGAGACATGGATTAAATGAGATGTGGTCCAATGGTGTATATGATGGTGTAAAAGGCATTGCCTTGGTATCACAAAGGTTCCACTCCTAGGAGATACCAAATAAATGATGAGGTTGGGATTGGATCGTGAACAAGTGAATTTGACAAATAAGGCCGTTTATTTCAACCCGCGAGAACATATTTGTATTGAAGGTTTGTTTTAAATTTATTTTCTTTTGAGAAGTAAATGGTGGAAGATACCTTCAAAATAGCACTTCACACACCCAAATCGCTTCACCTTTTAAAACTTGGGCATCTATTTTGGATTAATGTAACATTCATAGTTCTTGTAAAGGAAATATATGTACCTTATCTGTTTGTTCTATTGGGATACACATTTCTATGTCTCTATAAGTAACCCCTTAAATACATAGAAAAGGATACTATATATAAGGAAAATGGTTAAATTTCGGGTTTGCTTGTTGTAACTTCTGGGTATGGTTAAACATATGTTTTATTTTTTCTCTTGAATAAGGAAAATGGTTAAATTTCAGGTGTTGCTTGTTGTAATCTTAGGATGTCACATCCCTTAACACTTGTAGATAAGCTCCTGATATGGTATGTGGCTAGATCTAGGTTATTATCGAGTTGGAGTAGCTTCTCGCGCCAATCACTCCTCGTATTTGTAGTTATTTTTAAGGTTCAGATTCGAATAAGATATATCTAAAACTTGGGTAAGTAGTCACTACCACCATGCTTTTCTATGGAGGGTTCTTTGACTCATTAAATATATTCAGGGTCTAATTTCACAGGTTATATTTCTATTTGGAGAAACTCCTAACTGTTGGATATTGGTGTTGCTGCTTCTAGAGCACATACTCTATTTTCTCTTCATTAGATATAGCCCCCCTTAGCTATCCACCAAATCATTGTTTTTCCTCATTTGTGATTTTACACCCTTACATAACTCATATTGTAAGGGTTTGTTAATGGGATTAACAAAGGGTCCCTAAAATTTTGTTGCAAACTTCACATCAGATCTGTGTTCTAAAAATGACATTATAAGCCTTGTTTTACAAAGACTTATGTACTTACAAAGCATTTCTTGTTCTAAAATTTCCATATTTGCCTCTCCAATTTTGGATCTTATGAAGATACAAAGCTATATCCTTGCAAATTGGTGAAATGGGAAATGGGGCACAATCATGTCTTTTCTAGAGTTTTCATCAATCAGTGATTTCTCCATGGTAAATTTGTGTTTATGATGATGTTAAGCTATCAAGTTTAAATCATTTCATGTGATTATTATTTCGTTCCTTTCACATGTTCAATTCGCGTCACAATTTTGACAAACAATTTCAACTCTGTAAATGTTGATATCATAAAAATCAATTAGTAACATCTAGATAAATTGATTGATATTCATCATTTAGAGTTGGTATCGATTTGAAGGGATTAGAAAATATAATCCGAGATAATTAGAGTCCATCATGCAATATAAAATCTTTTCGTTGTTTATTAGATTGTGTGGGGTGTATTTTAGATTTATGTCATTTGGAATATTGACAAAAAAAAGCGAAGGTGATTTACAAATTACTTCCAAGATAGATATTCAAGAATATGGAACCTCATTTATCTGGACTTGACAAAAAAAAGTGAAGGTCTTGTTTGCGTCATTATCTCTGACTTGAGATGCACTTTCTTTTTTAACACATGTTTTTATATTTGTGATGAATAAAATATTCCTCCAAAGCCCCTCATTATTTATTTCTACATTAGGGATAAATATTTATGCAATTAGACCTAATTTTTACTATTTTAAATATGTTTGGATCTTATTCCAATATTTATGGGTAGATGGATTACTTTTTAATGTAAAACCACTTTCCCATAAAACATTTTTGTGAAACCACATTGGCTTGCATGCTTTATAGATTTCTAGGGTTAAAGCTTTTACTTCAATTGTGATAGATCTTATTATTCTAGGGCTTGTTCCATTTTATTTATTCAAATCTACCATCCCTAGCTATTGTGTGTTACATTCAAAAATTTAGTGTGCTTGTAATGGTTCACCCTTTAGATGATCTTTTCCAAGATTATTGAAAACTAAATTGTGATATGAGAGAACAAGCTAGTAAGGGAAAAGTTAAAAAGTGTTGGCATCATGCATAGTAAAAGTAATATGGATTTGAACTTGGATGTACACAACTTCTAGTTAATACCCTTATAGACCACGAGAAAAACCTTAATACAAAATCTAGGGGATAATATGGAATTAGATGCATGTTTCCATGTAGAGATCAATGTTTTTTGTGGGAACACTATAGCCTCTCAAGATGGTTATTGGAATGCAAAAGGAAAAGGTTATGATTAAGAATCCAAATTAGAAGAAAAAACATTAATGATAATATTTGTACAATTTTTACTCATATATTACTACAAAGAATTTTGTTGTTCATGTTGCATATATGTATCTTTGCATACATATGAGGTCATCTTGTGCATTTTTTTTAGATTGGGTAAAAGTGGATTTTGAAGGGATCAAGAACCCTGTACAACCGAAAGATAAGCAATAAATCCCAAGAGAGAAACAAGACCCCACGGGCCCAAGGAGAAACAACTAGACAAGCCAACACACAGAAAGAGGAAAGCACCAGAAAGGAAGAAAGGCCCAACAAAGGGGAACAACCAAAATAGCTTGGCCCGCTACCCCAATGATGCGCCGACTAGCGGGAACTTGACAAGGTCATAACTTGAGCTCGGGTGTCTGTTTGAGTCCGTTTTTTTTTTGAAACCACGTGTTTCGATGAGACGAACGTAGCGGCAACCGCCCTATTGGTTGGGGCAAGTTTTTGACATGTTTTTGGGCCCTAAATCCGCCATCTTGAGGCCGAAAATTAGGATTTAAGTTATAGTTCGATTTTTTCCTATTTTTGAGCATTAGTTAATTTTAGTCTATTAATTGCATTATGAGTTAGAAAGTTGGCAATTCCTCTAATTTAGGGATGTAGAAGATGCGTGGCAATTTCTGTGCCCGTAGGAATAAGCATGCGAACTTACTAAGAATAGTAGGTTCTAGTAAACTGCTAAAAATAGTAATTTCCGCCACCTAGAGTAGATTTAGTCAAAGTTAGCTAGAGTTTACTTGGAAACTCGAGTTGGGAGTTGTTTTCCTATTTAGGAAACATTGTAATTCATTATTTGATAACAAAGAAGGAGATCTATTTTCTTTTGGAGTTCATATTATTTGCAGTATATCTGGTTTGTTCTTAATTTGGCTACATTACCCAGGATCCTAACTACTTGGGACTTTCCCTTTATGAGATCTAAGGCTCATCTTGAGAGGCGAATTACCAACTTTACCTTTCTTCTTGTTGTTCACAACCTTCCAACTGTCCCCCTATTAGGATCTACATTCTCATTCGGGTGGATAGAAAGACAAATTTCAAGTGGCTCCTTGTTATTCAAACTATGAATCTACAAAGAACAAGGGGATTTAGAAACCCCCTCATTTCCAACCTCTTGTTGTAATTCAGTAACTGGTTTAGTGGGCGGAAGTACAACCCCTCCCCTCAGCACTTCCTCCTACTCGTCCATTTTCTCACACTTCTCCTCACCCTAGTTCCCTGAATGAGTGTCTGAGACATCCCCCTATCATTGTCCTCCTAAGCATAAACCACTAGGTTATCAAGATTAAAATCCTTCCACCACGAGACCCGCCCCTTAATCAGTTTCTTGACAATTTGACAATTAGAAGCCAGGTGACCGAGTGCAAAACATGTTCTACATCTAAAAGGGAGACCTTCAAAATCCAAGTTTTGGGTCCAAGTAGAATCCATTACTTTCAGCTCTATTGTGGCCGGGAAATCAGCAGTCATATCCATATCCACCAAAATATGAGCGAAAGTGGTATGATCAAAAGAATCAGTTCTAGGATCAATGACTAAGAATTTACCCAAAGCATTCCCTATAGCCTTGAAGCAATCTTCACTCCAAAAATGCAAAGGTAAATAGGGTAGACGGATCCACACATGTTTGATAGTGAAGGTTTCAAATAACGGGATTAAAGTTAAGAAACCAAGGCTTCATGAGAAGAAGATGTGACTGGAATTCCCATATTTTTCCAAGAATCAAATCCCTATCAGAGGAGCTATCAAAAACTGCAATGAAAATACCTCGAGCAGAGGGGTAAATGTTGAATTTACCATTGATCAGGGGTTCCATTGTTTAGATATCCATTTGTGCAAGGATGGAAGGCCAGGACAACAACTTGTGAACCTGCAAATCAGTCCTCTGTTCTGGAAGAAATCGACTGATTCAGCCACCTCCTCTCCAAAGAATACAACAAGAGTTGATTTGGCATAAGCCATGGGCTTAGTAGGCAATTTCCCTCCATATTTCATTGCCTCCTGGAAAGAAAAAGATTTTCCCCTGGTTCGGCCCTGCATCCCCCTCCCCCGCCGCCCCCGAAACTCCCCTGTCCATCATAACCATTCGCCCTAAATCTTCCTTCATACGACAAGGTGGATGCATTGTGAGGAACTCCCACAGCAGTACCCGAGCCGCCATCACCCAAAGAGACACCCTGTGAAATAGGGACAAAGCAGATGTCACCATTGGATAAAACTCCTAAAGGAAATGACAGAGCTGCCATCTTGTGCGTGAATTATTAGGCTATGTGATTTAAGAAAATCTTTGATTTTGGCCCTCTAATACTAACTAAATCAATTGGTACCATAATAGCATTTTTAATTCATGTGAGGGAGTGATCGCAGGAATTATAATTTTCATTGTTGTTAGAAAGAAGTGTACGCATCTTCCAACACTTAAAGTTTTTGTTAGAATGTGTAGGTTAGAATGAATTGTTAAGTTTTTTTTGTGAGGAAATATAATTGGAACTTAGATAATTCTTGTTCAGATGAAAGGAAATAGATCACCTAGAATGAATGGGTTGGTAGATATGATGAGATGTCTTCACGAAAGATTAAAAGTAATAGAAACAACTTAAAGACGAAGAGATGTCAATGAATAATCTAGTGATCAAAACAAAGCACCAAGGAAGAATACTTGGATCATCTTTGGAGAGTGTTTCAATGTCTGTGTGATGAGAATTTGTTGGTAAATTTGAAGTGTAATTTCATGAGGAGGGAGTTAGTATACTTAGTATTTTATATATCTCATGAAGGATTAAAAATTGATCCTGATAAAATGAGAGATATCATTGAGTTTCCATTACCCATTAGTACATTTCATACATAAATTTATTATTGATTAGTGAACATCTATGGCAAGTCCATAAGAAACTTTTGTGTGATTCGTGCAACGATCACATAAGATATGTAAAGATATAGGAAGGAGTTCACATGTACTATAGATGCAAATTAAGGATTTAAAACTTTGAAGAAGGTGACAAGATATAGAGCGTTGAGGCTTTTCCTGATTTCAATAAGTTGTTTAGTTTATTTTGACGAGAGTGGCAAGACCATTTGATTTGTGACAAGTTAAGAATGTAATCCTAAATCCTACTTCGTTGAGAAAATGAATGGTGTATGTAACAATTATTTAAGTTTATGATTAGGCTTTGTATGCCATGGTATAAGGGCAAAAGAAGTGGAGTCATAACTTGATGTTGAAGAGATTTTGATGTACAAATATAGCCAAACACTCTAATTCATCAATAATCAAGGTGAATTGAAGCACAAATAAATGAAATGGGTTGATTTTGTGCATATATAAATACTCAATTTTCATGAATAATCAAAGTGGAAATTATAAAATATTTGTAGATGCATTGGGTAGGAGGTGTACCTTAACATTAATTGAGATACACATGGAAGTCATTAAATTTGATTCCAAAAAAGATCTTTACATAGAGAATGAGTATTTTAAAGAGGCATGGAAAGCATGCACATAATCAATGTGTTGGTCGCAATCCTTGATTGGATTATTTCCTATGGTAACATTTTTTGTTTGGAGTGTACAACTATAAATAATTATAGGCTATATGCTTTAGAACTTAGTTCGGGGAAGCATAGTTGAGGATTAGTTAGTCTTTTTAGTATTGATAGGATATTGGTGCAAGTAAGTGAGAGGTATTTTTGGCCGCACATGGATACATATATGTGTTTATATATACAAAAATATGCATAACTTTCTAATTGAAAAAAGGGAAAAATTGGAATATACTGAAGTTACATCATCTACTATAAGTTAAAATTACGAAACAAGCTTGACATAAATTTAAAAAATTGTTTGAGAATTTACACATCACGGTACAAAGTGAATAACTTTCCCTATGATAGGGATTTGACAATATGGAAGTCGATTAATGAAAGGAGAGGGGATTATAAAAATTTGATAAATACAACAGATGACCCTATTGGAGAAGGATATGGATCTATTACAACAGTTGACTGTCAATGAAGTCAGAGAACTGGTTAAGAAAATGATAGAGATGATCCACCATCAATACATTAGAAGCTTCCATTTTTAGAAGATTTCCTATAATTTCTTACGTAGAAAAATAATTATTTTGGTGAAATACTTACAGTAGTACACACATGCTATTCTCAGTTACTAAGATTATTGGTTGGGAATCCTCGAGTTGATCTCCTTAAGAGTTTCTTGCAGATATAACATCATGATCCAAATAATTTCACAGTGAATTCAAACATGGTGTTTTACTTGTGTGAAACGTTAATCATATCAAATGATGCACTACAAAATTATTGAAAGGATGTAAGTGGTTTTCCATAGATGATTGCATATGTATGAGAGGATGCTTGAAATATAATTCTGGTCAACATTCTTGCATTGTGCCCTTAAGGAAATGTTCTTAAATGCCATTGATTATGAGGGCGAAGCGAAAGATTCACAATTTATTGTTAATATTTTTGATGATATTAAATTGGTAGGCCCCCAAAACGTTGTCCAAGTCATTGTGGACAATGCAAAAATTTGTAGCACAACACAGTTTATTGTAATAAGATGTGCAACGTAAAACTTTATATTTTTTCTAACTGAGGTATCAAGATATAGGCACCTACCATACAATTAGCCAAGCAGAACTCAATGACCTGACACATAGAAGAATGCATTAACAGGGTGAGTTCACCTCACTAGTCCTCAGGTGACAGGCCAACACCCTAACCGGTGCCGCCACCGTTTAATTAGGATTGGGAGAAGAAATCTTTTTCCTTTCTTGATGGATCAATATTTTCTTGTACCTATTAATTTCATGCCCATCTTATCAATACAAGGGGAGATTCAGAAAGATAATTATCCACGATATGGGATAATGTGTGTTTTGATGAAATGCCTTAACCAAATATATTGGAATTCCACGATTTCAAGATATGTTAAATCCCATATAGTAGTGTTTATACGCAAGATGTTTGTGAAATTTCCTATCTTGCAATACCATTGCTTTTGTATATTCATAGCAGGTACATGCATATTAAACCTCGATGTTTGTTCCATCAAATGCATACACCATTCTACCTAGTTCAATTAGGGAAGTATATCCATGCCCATGTAATTGAAAGTGGATTTGAGTCACCATGTGTTCATAGTGACAATCTTATAAGTGGATAAGATGGGCATGAACTTCATAGTTACAATAGTATTCGTACATTGAGAAGGGAAATTGATTCCAAATTTCAGAATTTCTGAAAAATTAAAAAGTTCCATACACTAAGAAAATAATTTTTAGTATGCATCAGAGAAATATGTAAATATTATATTTAAATAAACATAAAATTTTACACAATTTTTTATTACATTGTATAAAATTCACCAACTATATCATAGTAAATGCTTGCAATGAAGGAAATCATAGTCATTTAGGAAATCCAACAATTGCCATGCATACCTTAGTTGAAGAGAAATAAGACTTGTAAAGACAAAATTGAATTACTTTTCAGTGCATCAAAGCAACACATTCTTAACCAACATTTTGAAGCCGGTTGCGCCTCACAAACCTCATATTATCCGATTCTCTTAAAACGGCATTCTCAAAGAGAATTGAGTCCAAATAAATTACCCGTCGAAATGCTCAAAGCCAACACTTGTATGGAAGGGGCATGTCTTCTATCAAGTGCAATAGAGTAAACGAACATCTTTTTAGTGTGTGGTGATTATTGATCTAGGTGTCACCACATTAACTCACAAACTACTATCTTTTCTTGAAATCATCATGCGACACGAGACATTGACAATGACATTTTCATAAATAGTCCACGATAGCTTGGATTGAGGATGCCTTTTTATGATCTATCTAAAAAAAATTACTTCCAGCGTTCTCCAGAGTTGGATTAAAGGTTTAGAGCACCCTAGGCAATAATTAGATTGGACGCCCTTCTCACAATTTCAATTAATAATTGTTTCTCATCAAATTAATAAATAAAAAATCTTGCATTCTTGTATTTTGAACTTTGCATAAAGATCATAATAAATCACAAATTAGAAGAAACTCTTATAGAAATAGAATAAATATATCCTATAAAATTATCACGAAATATGAGAATATTCTATGGAGGGAGAGAATTAATGTACAAGGTGCTCAAAATGTAACAAATACAATATTTTATACAAGGTTGGTTCGTAAGTCAAATTTACCTATATAAAATAGGGGATGGGACTCAAATCTAAACAAAGCATCATTTTTTTGCTAAGCAATAAAAATTCTTATGTAGCTTCCATGGTTTTGTGAGGAGTGGTATTTGGACCAAGCCTACAAATTCCTCCATAAAAATAATAGACATTTCCCCAAAAAATAGGAATCAAATACTTATTTCTTTCAATTATATTCACCTCTATTGGCTATGCTAGTGACATTATTAAAAATACATTAACATTTTCCTTAAAAAAGTTACACACCTACTTAATCAAGAGTTACATTGGAGAATGAGTAACAATACAAAAAATCATATGAGCTGATAATTATGCCATACTTGGTCTTGCAAAAATATTAAGTACCTTTTGACGTGTACGCCTAAAATTCATGTTACTATATAATAATATCATAAAATGGTTCAAATTAATATTGAATCTTCAAGTAAATTGTTTTAATGCTAAGTACTAAAATAGTCGATGATAAGGAAAAGCTTATGATTTATAAGTTTTATAAATTTTTGCAAACTCATTGTTATATTATGGATGGATGATTTACGTAAATTTAGAGAGAGATCATGTCATTTCTGCAAATTCCATATATTCCCGAACAATTTCTTTAGATAAACCACAAAATGCAAGAGAAAGCCTAAATAATTCCTAGTTTCTTTAACAAAGAGGTCATAGAGTTGAAGATTGCATACTTTGTCCTCTAGTTTTTGATGTGGCCAATAGTTATAGTTATTAAAACATATTTGAACATTTTACTTCCTTTTCCAACGACATTAAAACATAGTTATCTAATCCTAGGAATGAAATATGTTTTCAAGAAATGCCATTTTGGGAAATGCAAGGAAAGGTCCTTTTATAGTACATAATGTTTGGTGAGCTGGTTAGGGTTTACAGATGGCTTATAACATATAGGACTACTTCATACTCCCAATATGCAGGAGGCACCTAATTATGCTTCAAATATAAGACATACATTACCTACCCCTACAAGATTCAAATTTTTGACCTCTCTTTTAAGAGCATGCATTTTTAACCATTAAGCCAATTTAGGTGCACAAGCTTGTTGTCGAAGTTGCTTCTTATTATGCATGGTCTGATCCTCAAAAGCTTCACCAATTTTTACCTTTAAAACCCAAATCTTAAAAAATCTGAATCTTGGGTTGAACTACTCTTTCCACACCTGTGCTTAGTAGTTTGAGAAAATTCTCATAATCGTTTGAATTTCATTTGTATTGTAATTGATTACATTCAGTATGTGAAAAAATTGCTTGACATTTTTCTTTGAGCATCTTTACCATGTCTGTAAGAGAGATGGTATGCTTGCTGCTAGCAAATGTTGAAAAGTCATTTTTGAATGGGAATTGACAGTGCTAACATCGATCCATACAAGAGGTCAGAAAATTTTGGGCAAAGGGATGGTAATGTTACAGGTATAGATATAAAAATGAATCTGCTTCCAGCATGTAAATGGGAGTAAAGTGTTGTCAACACCACCATGGTTTTAGGTGTTGCTCTTCTTGTTACTTTACTACCACTCAATCGATTAAACTAATCTGAAATTTCATTAATGATGTTGATTTTATATTTATGTGACTTTTCATTTCTATATCAATTTCATAAACCATTTAGGAAAATCACTTGTCCAATATGATGAGGTTGTCCCTCCCCGACCTTAGGATTTTTTCTTCCTTTTATACAACTTTTTGTGTATATTTTTTGTAAATATATAAAGCATCCATTCCATACAAAAAAATATGTTATGAAATTGGTTGGTAGGCTTGGTTTTTGGTAATATATAAATTTAATAGACCATAATCCTAATTCCTATGGTGGTGATGTCATATTGGAAGTGGCTCTCCTAAAATAATGGTTGATTTATTGCACAATGAGTATGTTTGTTTGCTTGGTCTTCCTTTCTCTTCCTCTATAGCTTTATAAGCCCAAAAAATCACGTTCAAATATAACTTGATACATGCCTTACTACCCAAATTTGGATATGCCTCTCAAGCACATCTTGGAATTGTTTCTAAAATTATACAACTCTAAAAATTCTCATTCGTTTAAAAACTATTCCTGCTTTAGTTGGTAGTATTGGTCCATGACAACAAATAAACCCAATAGACTATGATCCTTATGCCAATGGAGGTAATACCACAATGGAAGTGGCCCTCCTACTTATATAATCATTGATTGGATGCATAATTAATATGTTTTCTTGCTCAACCTTCCTCTCTCCTCCTTTGTGGCTTCACAATCCAAAAAAACATGTCCAAATGCATCTAACTACATGTTTACTATACCCCATGTTGGATATGCTTTTTAAGTGCACCTTGGGATTGTTTCTACCATACCAAGAAACCTCATACTCATGAGCTTGTTAATATTGCATTCAAGCAATATTTCTAAGACCTTTGTAGAGTGTCACTTAACCTTGTAAATTGCCTACACTCCTTTTATTGATTGTTTTCATGGCACCATCCTTATGTTAAAATTCATGGTCATTATTTTTAGTCTTAAAACTTAGTTTATTTCAAGTTTTGACATTATTTGGAGCATAATGGTCTTGAATGTAAGCATATTTGTATTAAAAAGCTTGACTTCAATGACATTAACTGCATGGAAATATTGATAAGTGTTGAAATCTAATTTTTCTTTTATATTTATAATAGATTATTGATAAAAAAATATTTTGAAGCTTATTATTTGGTTGTTGATAAGTCATCTTAGTCACCATAGTGTTCAACCCAAACACACACTTACTAATGTATTCATTGTAAACTTGTCTAACTTGATATATGATGCTAGAGCATCACTTGTAAATACTCAAATTTTGGCTTTTCTAGAGTTTCCATAGGTTTTGAAAGGTCCATTTGGGTGTCTTGGTATGAATCAATTCCATTTGGACTCTTTAAGCATGTAGTAAGTGGTATTTGGAGTGACCCTACAAACCACATTTCAAATGTTCAAGAATGTGTCTTTTAGTATATTAGAGGTTTACGTGTTAGCATAGGTTTAATAAATGAGGAAAAAGGGGTGATGGAACATGAATTCACTTATAACATGGCTTATTTGATCCTAACATGACTCTAAACCTCTATGGTTAGTCTAAATCATAGTTGGATTAGTTGAACTAGAAGCCTCACTACCTCTTTTTCACCTAAATTGTAAGAGATTCGAATGAATGAGGGCTTAGTGGTGGAAAGGGTTATAAAAAATAAGGAGAAGAGTTTTCACAAAGCCATGAGAGCTCAAGGATCCAAGATTGTATTATGAAGACATAAAATAAAGGAATTCTTGAGTCACAATTTGTAATATGGAAGTTTGATTTGTGTATGTTTTGAATCATGCTTGATAGCTAATGTTTTAAATTTGTTAAACACATGTAAAGAAGTTATGTACAGTCCTAAGGAGGACATGAAAGCAATCTAAGGATGTGATAATGATGGTGAGGACAATCAAATGTAAGAAAGAGTATTAAATTGTGTTGCATGAGATAAGTCTGCGTATATGCCATCAAATGAAAGGAAAGAGTTGGATTAATGAATGAATGGTAACATGTGTGAAGTTTTTAAAACTAAAGAAGTCTAATTTTATACAATGATTAAGGTTGGTAATGTGGTTAATGATCTTGCATGAGGGTTTGAAGAAACTAAAATGTGAATTCTGGTATAAAAGTCTAATTGATGATTGTTTGATGAGTTATCACCCAAGTCATAGTCTGATATCATGAAAATAGAGATTTTTAGGGTGGAAAGAGAGTATGTAGAGGATTTTGAGGCATCAAGAACCCGAGAAAGCATGAAGAGATGGAAAAAGTAAATAAATCCAAAACCGGTGACTCACCGCTGAGAACCCGTAGCTATGGTTTAGAAGTAGAAAAATATACATATCATGAAATATACCCAGAAAACTTGATGAAACTTTGAGGGAATGGACTAACAAAGTTTTTAGAGGTGTATGTAAATTTTCAAGAAAAAGGAGTAAGGATGATAGGTTAAATTAGTAAAAACACAGCGTGACTATCTTAATACCATGTTTGAGGGTTTTGTGCAAGGAAATTCGGTTAGGGTGATATTAGAACTACATATTGTTCAAATAAACTTGTATTTTGAATTCTTGAAGGGTTATAGAAGGTGTGAGAATATTTAAAGAATATTATAAGTGATCATGGAGGTAATAAGCTCAAAAACTCAATCCAAACGTTATAAGAGTCAAGGTTAGAAGCTTACAATAGTATGAGATGTGTACTTAGAAAAGTCCAATGCATGAGAAAGTGAACTAGGAGGTTTGAGAAATTAAATAGAAGACCCTAAACCTTATGAAAAGTAAAAAGAGGTTAAAAAATACTTAAACTTGAAGTTTGCATAGTTGTCCTACTATAGTCCTTTGAAGCTTGAGAAGAGCAAGTAAGTGTTTGTCTAAGGTGTCATAAATGAGAGTAAATAAATTATTTGAGGGAGTTGATGGAGAGGTGTAAGGGATAGTGAGAAGACGGGTGGAAAGAAACTTAAGAAAGCCTAAGTAAAGGATTAAAACAAAGACAAAGGACAATATGGTGTTTAGAGCTAGTAAATCTTAAGATGTCAAAACTTGGATGATTAATGAAATACTAGGGGAATGAATATTGTAAGTATGTATACTAGGTAGATATAAGTGGAAAACGTGAGGCAAAGGTGTAAACACTGTCGACAAACAACAAAACCCTAAGAAGTCTATTGAAACCCCGAGGGGACTTAATTGAACTAGTCAAAAAGGAGAAATAGGTGTTGGGTAAGATGTGTTGAGAGTTAGATGATGGGTTTGACCATGAAGAAGGGTATCTATAAAGGGTATTAGGAAAGCTAAACACTTCGCATGAAATTTGAAGGCTTGTTCCAAACTACAAGCTTTATCAGTTTGAAGGGCTTAAAATAGGGCTAATTATGAACGATATAAGGAGAATAAAAATGGTTGGGCTTGGAGACGGAAGCTAAAACTATGGAATAAGCATAAGTTCCACAAAATTTGGTGTTTAATTCATCAAAATTTGCCATTTAGGAGGGCTACAAGCTAGTATGAAGGGTATGAATGGTGAATGGTGATAAATGGCGGTTTGAAATTGTTTGAGGTAACTATGCATCTTTCTTAGATACATTTTAGCAGGTAAAAAGTATTTTTAGCCTTTGTTTCAATTTTGAAGTCATTTTTGGTATGTGGAGAAAAGTTGAGTTCTTGATTAAATCATGAGTTTTGTTGAATTTGATTGTTAACTCTTTGACATTGGTTGGTTTTGGGTGTGAGTGTGATCTTTTTGTTATCAAGATAATTCCACAAATGTAATTTTTAAAGCAATATTGATATGAAAATGAGCCAAAAATCATCAACTATAGGTTCAAATGAAAGCAAGGACCCACATCGTATAATATATAACTAATCAAGGGAAATAACTCGGTTATAAAATATCATTATGAAAAACATTTAAGCAAGAGGTGTAAAATGATCTAATATGGTAATCATGGTATCCTTTTCCATTATACAACACAAATTTGGGAGGAATAAAACTAATTGGAAAAGGATAAGCAAGTAAATCATGAGCCAAAGGATTTGAAAGTATATTATAATGAGAAGTGACCCTACTACTTGGTTTTGAAAAAACATTCTAACTAGTTTCAAATAATGGAATGTATGCATCATAGTGGTCGTTTCGTTTGATTCATAACTTTGCATAGGGATAGTAGTAGTAGAAGAGGAGATTGGAATTGAAGAAATCAAAGAGAGAGGAACAACATTATGAGAAATTTAAGGAACAACAGATGGTTCAACCATAGGAATGTTAGAAACATATTGAGAAATTACTAAATCTTGAGAAGGTGCTAAAATACTTTGAGAATTTGGAGGAATTACAGCGAGAATAAGGAAAAGCAATATAAGCCTCTTGAACATTCGAAAACATAGCATTTTGTGAAGGAGTATTAGAAGGAATAGAAACATGAGTAGGTTGAAAAGGAACTTCCAAATGGAAGTGAGGAGAAGGAAGATATTGATAAGCAATTTTTTTTAATGAACTCATAATTCTAGAGATGATAGTAGGATTTTCCATGACATATTTCCTAATATGATCAATTTTTTTTTGATTGATAATATTTGGAAAGGCTCCAAGGGCCATTAATGAAGCTCACAATGATCAGAAAAACCAACAAAGAGCCAAACAAACTTGGCTCAGACAACAAACCAAACAACAGGAACAAAAACTCAGCCCAAAGCTGAGGATTGAGATCTTAAAGTCATATGTGTTGGAACTGAAACCTACTTCAAGAACCCCATTTTTTATTCTGGACCAAAGTCCATTCACCCTTATTTGAATCTTCTGCATTTAGTTCACATGGGATGATAACATCAATCGAAGAAATAGGTTGATACATCAATTTGGGAGGGGAAGAAACCCTCTCCATAACCACCTTTTCTAAAACCTGTTGAATTTCCTTCGAAGATCCAAACTGAGGCTCCTGAGAATATTTCTCAACTACAAAGGAGTAGACTCAACCCTCGAAATTCTCTTCTCAGAAAGTGAATCTTCCTCACAATCTAAAGGGGCATCAATGATACGGTGAGAAGGAGAGAATCCTTCCACCATGATGAGTTTTCTCTATTCTTACATTTGGGTTGCCCACACTCATCACTCAAATGTCCTATTTGGAAACATCTATGGCAACAAAAGGACAATCTTTCATAATCTAATATTTGAATCCAAACCCTTTCTCCTATTTGCAACTCAATTTTATCTGGTAGATCAAGAGGAACATCCATGTCTACCAAAATACGAGCATAAAAGGATGCACCAATTGAGTGGATGCCTCATCTGTGGAAACATGACCTCTCAAAGCATCTCTAATAGGTCCGAGACACAATTCAAACTAGAGTTGTAAGGTCATACCTAGAATCCTAACCCAAACAAGCATCCAGTCGAATGAATCTCTCAATGGGTCAAACACAGGGTACCATGGTTTTGTTATAAGACCTTGATCGCCCCACACAATACTAACACAGGTTGGGAAAGGAACTTTTATCCTTCCATTGCATCAAGGGATTATTAAAGCTATGTTGAAGCTGGGCACACCTCTCATTGGTAAAAATGAAAAATTCAGGGGCTAATTTAGTGAACCCTGATCAAGAAGATTTGGGGAAAATGAGATCTTTGAAACCAAATTTGTTTTCACTTGTATGGAGGAAGTGGGGAAATTGGTGACAAAAAGACTAGGTCAAGCTTGGCCAAAGAAAATGTCAAGAAGAAGAGTAAGGAGAGTGAGGCTTCGGGACCACATGAGAATATTGAAGTTAGCTCTAATTTTGGGGAACAAAAGGAGGATAAAGCGAACTAGTTTAGCAATGGAGAGGGGCAAGAGGATGGGAAAGAAGGTCAGGATAAATATGAGGGCAATACTTCCCAGAATACATAAGAAGCAATTGAGAACCTACATGCTCTCAAAGTTGCACAGAATAATCTGTTCAAAGCTCAAGATATGACATCAAATCTAATGTCTTTTGAAAGAATTTGAAAATTACAGGTTGGATACTGATATCAATAGACATAAAATTAGCATGGTGTCCATTGATTTGAGGGAGCTTCAGGAAAATGTAGAGAAACTCACATCAACTAAAGAATGTTAATGAGAGATGTCTGTCTATGGAGAAATAAATATTGAAAATGAAGGAGATCATTATGTAGATTAGGGACATCCACATCCTCAATGTCAAGAGCACCATTCACCACCATAAACTATGGGCGAGATGATTCACTCCATGGAAATTGCCAAGAAAAAAGAAAAGGAAGGATCTAGACCTAAAGTGGAGATTGTTGAACCTGATTATCAGTACTGAAAGTCCACTATTGCCAGTCTTGGTCAATGAATGGAATGGTTGCATGCATACAATGGGAGACTTTCAGATTAAAGAATGACTGGTGTTATGCTTGTTTGGAGGCAAGATCCCCTTTTGGTTTTATTGTTAGTTTCAGTGCTCTTGTTGTTAGTTTGGTACTTTTGGTATTTAAGATGTTTTTTTAATCTATAGCTTGTAGTTTTGTTTTTGGACTTGTGGGGATTCAATGGGTACTCCCTTGGCCCTCTTTTATACTTGGATTTTCATACTTTGTTCGGGGTAGGGTCCCCTCAACCCTTTTTTTTACCTCTTATCAAAAAAATTGTACATGCACAATCATATCATAGTATTAATGGAAATATTCTACAACAATCCTAAATGCAATGCAATCTTATGAGTCTATCATTTTCTATAATTTCAAATTAGTGGAATACTCTATTGAATAAGATGTGGCTCTTTCAGGATACAAAACTCAAATTCTCGCTCAAATTCTCTCTCCCATCGTTTCCACTACCCATTTCTCAAGATATTTATTCGTTCTATGTATAGCCATCCCAAGGTAAAAGTAAAGATCCTTTTTAAATAAATATTACTTTCCTTGTGCTAGATCACCATTGATTGAGATGAACTAGTAAATAGGTGATCACTCATGACAATTTTTTATTTGATTGGAATTATCTAGTTTCTCAATAATTACATTATAAAGAAAAGTTATAAGGTGAAATTCACTCCCATATGACAGCCAAACATCATAAGAATATATGCAAGTCATTACATAGAAAGTAGAGCTCTCTCGCAAGTTGTCCATATGTTTTGTACAAGACATTGTGCCACCACAAAAAAATTCTTAACATTTCCTTATATAGATCTTTAAGACATCTCAAAAGTTTCATATAGCTTTCTTATTCCCACACTAAACAAGATGTTGCATGCAAGACTCCGTATATCCACTTAATCAAGGTTGTTTCTACATTTCAAACTTGTTATAAATTCATACATGATTACTTGTGATATCGCTTTTCGATAGTTAATCAATTTTATAGTGATGATGTTGTTAGTTGTGCATTGGTTGTTCAGCTTGGTGTTTTGTTGAGAAACATTTATTATACAATTGATAATGTGTGTGATCGATAGTTGTAGTGTAGGACTTTAGTTGAAACATTACATTGTAATGTTGTATGTGTACATTTAATTATGTTATAGATTCGTACATTTAAAGTTGCATATCATATTTGGAAACATAAAATAAATGTAGGTATACGTACACGTAATGAGACATGTATACGTCATAAAGATTTATATCATGAGTGGTAGCCTTTAGTGGGCAATTTTAGTTTCAATAAACTTGATTACATTTGATATCCTCGAATGACTTCACGCTTTCGATAGAAGAAATGTTGAGTATAGTAGTATTTGAGGTGCTATGAAAGCAGAAGCTAGTATTTACGATGGGTTGAGTGATAGTAGTCTTGCTTCCTCCTTTCTTCTTGCTTCGAGTGCTGGTACGTGCGCCATATTTGAGTATCTCTCGAATGAAAAAGCGGGTGAAATGCGCAGATTTGCAAGCGAGGGTACTCTGGAGAAAGCTGTGAATGTCAGACCCTGCCTTTCAGTGGTTCCAATGTCGACGGTTGCTCAGTGCAAAGTAAGTCCTCGCGACTTGTGGATAGTTAATCCCCAGGCCATTTTAATCGGCAAACTCGTCTTCGATTCCTCCGAAATAGGGGGTATGGGAATATGTAAGGGTTCGAGGGATCCCAACATGGGCCGTCAGATCTATCAAATTTTACAACAACAAATAAAGGTAATGCCTGGTGGTCAGATTGATGCGTCAGAGACAATGTCCGTGATTGTTCCCGTGGCACCATTCACGAGGCCTGCATCAACCCATAGATTTGCAATAAGCATGATTTTTTGTTGTTTCGCAGATAATGTAACGTTGTGTCAGAACCGATCATCATCAGATTTCCCGTCCAAATCCTCACTGCTGCGTTACTTTCAAAGAATGGATCGGGCGATCGAACGCTCAATGCCTTCAACATCTCGTAGGTGTGGCATGCCACTTGATCATTTTTTGCAAACAAATGTGGTGCATCCTTAAAAATGTTGAGCTCCTGCTGAGTTAGGTGTGTGTCTGTGCGAGACATCAAGAGTTCCCAATCCTCAATTAGAGGGGTCGAATCTCGCATGTGGAGCAAGAAATTCGGAATGAAACCCGTGCATTGGTTGTTCTTTGCACGAAATATTGTTCGCAATGTAATGGAAGATCAAATCCCTTCCAAAGGGTCGCTCCGTAGGAATTACTTGCGTAAAGAGGACTGGCCCAAAACCGGCGGTAATCGCCCGAGGTCACCGAGGAGGATGATTGATCTGCTCCCAAATCAGATGTTCTGAGTGTGGGAAAGCTTCATGAGCCCACCGTCAATTTTGCTTAGCAACTTTGGCCCGATGAAACTCATTTCATCAATAAGAACATATTCTATATGTTTCAACGATTCTTGAAAAGACGATAATGCACTACCTTCAAGGGGTTTTAGTTCTTTGATTGAATACGCATGGCTGCGTGGATTGTGGATGCAGAGATGTTCAATGTCTGAAACACCTAGTAGGGGCGAGCACAAGTAGAGAGAGGAGAGGGAGATATGGTTGATGTTGTGAATGAATTCGGATTTTATTTATCGTAAATGATTTTCCGTATGCACCTGCTCTTGAATTATCAATCTTAGTGGAGGTAGAAGGGATTTGTTTGTCGAATGGTGTAGTATGGTATCAAGAGCTATTTGTTGTTCTCGGGAGACAAAGGAAGTGTGGAAGATGGTGGTGTGGCATGTATGTTGTTGTTAATGTGTTCCGCCTTCTCTCTCTCGATGAATGATGAACCAGCTTATCTCGCAAATCATGGGGAACGCCGTATGGTCCAATTATTGTGTATGTCAAAATCTCGTTTCCCAACATTTCAAGACTGTTCTAGACCCGTGTTGTTTCCGGGTGAAGTTGTGCAAAGACCTCGCCATTCTGTAATGGTTCTTGTTGAATACCGCATTCGGCTCGAGTCGAACTAACATCCGCTGCAAGTCCCGTGTCTCATGCGGAAAGTGCGAGAACATGCCACGGCCTCAGTAGTGTGCTTGTACATGTCCCAAGTGACATTGATGTCATGTGGGGTCGAGCCAAATTCAAACGCGATATTTCGAAAGGCTTGTATAATAGGAGTTCGACCAACGTAAAAGGTCATATGACGTTGATTCTCGAAGCAGGTGGACATCCACAAATCTTAAAGTGGACCCGCATAATTGCTTCAGACGGTCGCTTTTTTCCATTTATCACCTTTACGGTGCTTGTCAGAGCTCCAATCTCGAGCAACTTGAATAAGTGGTAGGTGTTCCATGGTCATTGGACGAACTTTATATGCATCCAAGAAAGCGGTGGTTTGTTGTGCATCGGCGTCACTTTCAACGACACGTCTCGTAATCTTTTTCCAACATTTAATGATACGAATGGACGGCCGCACATAACAAGTGGCATTTTTGCAAGCATGTGGCATGTTTTTGGCGCTTATGTCATGTTCAACAACGCTTTTCGTGAGCATTTTACGGATCGCGATATGTGCTGGAGAATCGGTCCTGCATCTCAAACTCTGGATAGCATTTGGTGATATGTTTCGAACGCGTTGCTTTCGCTTTTTGAAGCATATTTTGCAATATACTTAAGAACGGCATGGCGGGAAAGTACGGCTGGCAATCGACATTTGCTCTCCATATGTATATCATTGTTCGATGTGGATGTTCAATCATCATCATTTCGGAAGGGAGGTACTTTATTTTCCCGTCACCTTCAATGTGTAAGGAAGAAGTAGGTGCATGGCCCAAGGAGCGTTGACCGCACCGCACTGTGATTGCTTTCTACGCAGCATGTCTCGCTCCGAACATTTAGTGTGGCGCCGAACTCGATTAAGTAGTTCTTCAAGGTCCGCATGGGAGGTGGATAGAATTTGTGTTGTATCTAAGCAAGCAAGGGTCATCTAGAGTGACTCGCGAATGAAATCCAAGCGGTTGTAAGTCAGGGGGGTTCCAGCATACACGAACTTATCAAAGTATTGTTTT
Source organism: Taxus wallichiana var. yunnanensis (assembly GCA_018340775.1). Taxonomy (NCBI): domain Eukaryota; kingdom Viridiplantae; phylum Streptophyta; class Pinopsida; order Cupressales; family Taxaceae; genus Taxus; species Taxus wallichiana. The sequence goes on from CM031235.1 coordinate 142,508,781, forward strand.
GTCGCCTCAATAATCCGTTGTGTCCTCCCACCCAGCTTGTCTACTTTGGTGCATTCTCGAGCCACAATAAACCGTGGACATGTGCAGAGCCTCTATGTTGCCATTCGTACTCATGAGACGAGGGAACATAAATATTAGATATGTAGTTTGGGGAAAACTTTAAAATAAGTAGATTTGATTACCCGTACCAAAAGTCTACGCTCCAAGTTCTTCTCGCAATATTTCTTCCCGAAATATTGTGAATCTGGTGATGCAGTGTATGCCGATACTCGATGAGGGTTAGAGACAATGTTAAGTGTTCTCCAACGTTGGGCGGCTCGAGGATCGCTGGGCATTCACTGACATAATATTGTGGAGATCTCGCCATTTAGTGTCCGCAGACTTAGAGTGAAGAATAAGGTTGGTGTCCCTAATTGTTCCACCATATCCGAAAGCTCGCTTCTACTTTTTGCCCGTAATGAACGTGTCCTCGAAGGCTCGATCCAAAGCGCATTAAGCTATCTCGGGAGGTTGTCTTTGGGGCATTCCAAAGAGTTGTCTTCGTAGCTCTCTAATTGTTGGAGGGATTCCAGATTCGGTGTTCTGTTTCAAAACCGCCGCCGTGGACTCGGCTTCTGTGTCGCATTATGAGGTTTAGAAGGAAGTAACGAAATCTTGGGTGGGAACCGAAGTGCCCATCATGGTAACGCATCAAATGAAGTGCGTATTCATGCATCGGAACTTCTTTAATGCGGGGTGTTACACATTGCTTTTCCCGCTTGAAATAAAGTTGGGAAAGCCATTGAGAATAGGCCTTCCGTATTATATTCATTTATTGGCGAAAGCCCAAGCTCTGGCCATGGCATGGTAAATGGAGTGTTACCATCGTGGTTGAGCAAGAACTGTTCGATTTCCTCTTCTTCTGTTCCTGTATTGTGAGGTGTTGGCACGAAAGACGATGAGTGTTCATATGTTTCATCAAAGTGGGTGGGAACACCACTACCATGAGTCAGAGAGCAAGTTTGCATTTTGGGGAAGTTCCATTGTGGTGGTGTGTTGAGAGAGGAGGAAACATTTGACGATTCAGATGGTAAAGTGAGGAAAGGGCGTCATCACGATTAAGACATCTTTGTAATAGGGGTCGTGTTGGATTTTATATTGCAAGGCTCGCACAAACACGAGATCTACCGACGTAGAAATCATAATTTTTAAATTAGATCCTTCCTTGTATGAGAACTATGTCCAAATCTCCAAGGCGGGGGTAGGGTCTTGCTATCAAGTAATGTTTTCATGGGAAGCTTATGGTGTGTCCCGAGTATTTGTATTGCCCGCCACGTACTGGGGCGACTTGCATGAATGGATTAACTCGTGCGATAAGCATCTCCTCGATTTGGGTTAAAGACGCAAGAACGATAGGTTGTTTTTCAGGGTCCATGTTGTTCCATGAAGAGAAGCGGTGGCCTTGTTTTTCACTTTTGCATCTGTTACACGAGGGAAAGCCTTCGGAAAAAATTGTTTTCATTCTAGGGTAGTTTTCAAAGCAAATTGAGCATGTTTGGGTGTTCGCCAACAAATCTATTCTTTTTTGCAAAACCGACGTTGGGCTTCTAAATTCAAAGTGAAGAGAGTGGGGATATGGGAAATCTATGTGTATTGGAAGGCGTGGGGTGTTCTGTTTCACTGTTTGTGGATGCAAGGTGGAAAGCAGTCAAGGAGAGGAGAAACCGGTTGTATATGTGGGATGAATCAAGAGAGGTCAAGATTTTGAGACAGTTTCATGTGGCATCCTGCACATTTGGGGCAAAGTGACAAATAAGCAAGAAAGATGGGTTCGCATTTAAGGAAGTGGCATGCTCTTGAAAGGTTTTTTCCATGGAAGTTACATGGAATGTTGGTTGGCAATTCTTCAAGAGTTGTATTTGATGGCAAGATTGGAATGTGGGGGATCGAGGTTGTTGGTCGTTGTAAGTCAAAGATATTAGAGATTTTCGTTGTTCTATGCTCTAATTTACGACGCCGTTGCTCAGCTTATGTGTACTTTATTTTTTGCGTAGTTTTTCTTCGTTGGGCCTGCTTACAGAGTCGACATGATTGCGAAGTCACAGGATTATGGAGTACCACCTATTAGATAAAGATCATTTTGGGTTAGCAAGGAACGATACATAGTTTGATGACAAACAAATGCATAAATAAGTGAAAATGTAAAACTAAATTCAATTGTAATGCATGTGGAGTTCCAATGGGAAATACGCATAAGAGGTAACAATTTGAGTTTTGAGAAACTACTTTTTTATTAAGGAAAAGAGTATTAGATATATAGAAACATACAATGTGTTCACATACTACAGAAGGATGTAAATACGTACATAACAAAATTGAATATTTTTTATATTTATTTTCTTAAAAGTACTAACAATCCGCATAATAGAAGGAGACAATAGATGTCGTTGTATAAGGGAATTCAACAGCTTTTCTTTTCAAGCAGGAAAAAAGTGAAACATAGATATGAAATAAGAAACATAGCAGTTGATAGTTCAAAGTATAGAATGGGATGAGTGAGGGTGTAATGTTTCAAGGGACGGGTGGGTTGGAAATCTTCGTAAAGGTTATGGAGGAGTTGCACTATTTTTCTTTCTTTGAACCGAGGATGACACATTTCAATGTTGTTTCGCAATATGTCTCTTTTTTCAAATGAAAGTGTGAAGCAAAGATTCGCTTCCGATGACATTACTTATAATTTCACTAGTCGCATCTTCGTCTATAGTCAATATATGGAGGTCGCTAGCTGCAACACCCATGATTAACTCAGCTATCTCATCAAAAGCAAGTAATCGATCAAGTTCTCTCCCGTTGGGTCCTTTAGATCGATTCCGAGTGCATATCTATAATCATAGTTTTGCACTTGTCTCTGTCGTGAACTTGAACATAACCATGAACCATTACCATTCTCTTTCACCTTTTTCCCGCATTGTTTGTCACCTTTTCAAGAGGACATGCCTTGTAAAAAAGTTGTCCATGCTAATATTCGTGATTTTCGCAAAGAACCATGGCCCATTCATTTCTCTCGTTGTTCCCTATATTTAGTACCTCCGAAATCGTCGTTACAGAGGTCATGCTTTTTGGAGGGCCTAGAAATTGGGTTGTGATAGAGGGCGCCGGAAGGAAGTAGTCATCGGAATCAACCCAGCCATGAAGTGTATTTGTTTCTGAAATTTTAGGGTTGACGTAACATTTGGTTCTCAAACAAAGGTCCACCGAGCTTCCATTGAAACTGGAGACGCGGGCAGCTTTCAAGGCGAGGACCGGAAGAGGCGGTATAGAAAGCATGTCTTCAAGTTCGTTGCTTATATCATCTAAGTGATGTCCCCACAATGTGACACTTACACTGAAACCCGACATGTCCTTTAACTCAAAGTGTTCTTCTCTTTGTTTCAGACTTGTCATACCGACGAATTGTTGAGCATGGTGACATCGTAATAACAATTCCAATCAAATCAACCGTAGAACCTTCAAACGCTTTGCAGTAATTCCTTGATTTTGGTGAAGTGAAAGTTATGGGAAGGTATCAGTATCTTCATTTGCTATGAGTGGAGATATGGTTGAGGAAGGTTGCAGAAAATCTCCAAAGCATTGTTCAAATGGTTATAACATAGCTTTGATCAGCAATCCTCGCAATCCTCCCATCGAAATGTATATAGCTTCCCATTCTCAATCTGCTCATAGAATGCTTCCGCGGCCTCACAAACAAGTGATGTGGATTTCTCCTCCTTCCCGATCAACAAAATCAAACCCAAACACGGATCCATTTCCCTCGCATTGTGATATGGCGAAGGGTTGTTTTTGCTAGGCACGCCCTCTACGGACCACATGTGCATAGATGTATTCAAAGCACTTATTTTAGTTGGTGTTCTCGTAAAATATTTGTTAACCCGATTTGCACTTGCATCCTGCTTTGTGGCAACCGATCGTGTTTGAGAGCATTTGTTGGTAGTGGATGGAGCACCGATTACTAAATGTGTTTCAACAACAACATCCATTTCAATGATAAGAACGGTGTGTGCAATGGAAAAGAAAAACAGGATATAATTAGAATCGAGCAAACGGATGGAAAAAATAAATGTAATTAAATTTTAATTGATATAGCGAGTTTATGTACATTGGTAATTGAGCAAGAGATGAAGCTTAGCTCACTTTTGATCATTCTAACGAGGGATTTGTGTAAGCACACGATGGAGCCTTCTTGTATTGAATTGTCGGTTACACACGACTTGCAAATTTGGAGGGTAGAAGTGTTGTCTAAAAATGTATCCCATCTGAAAGGTCAACACGATGTTGGGCTCCCGTGTTGAGAATGGACCTTAGAGAGCTCAAGCAGAGATCGAAATGTGGGGTCAACATTGGAACCACCCTCAATCAATTGAGAAATGCCTTCGTGTGTCAAAGTTATTTCCATGGCAACTAAAAGATGCTCGAGATTGTGAGAATTCTGCAAATATATGGTGGAAAATGTAAACTTGTAGGGCAGTCAATCATGAAATGAAGGATTTGTTCAGGAAATCATGCATTTGTAAAGAATGAGAACCTTTAAAGTTGACTTCCTTATTATTTCATATTTTCTAAAAAGTGCAAACATGAAGTCTAACCCTTTAACAATTCAATATGCAAAAAAGTGATATAATGTACAAAGCTTTGGTTGAAAACAACTAAAATTTGTATGGTTGTTTGTCGGCATTTTAAAACTATATGTATTTGTGTGCAAATATTATGAAGTACACATTAAAAATGTGTCGTTGGTTTACATAAAGAAGCGAGCAATTGTATAAAGGAAAGATATAATGAATAACTCATTAAAAATGTGTTGTTGTTGTTGTTTGTTGAAAAGTTAGATTCTGTGCCCCATATGTTCCGCCGCAATATATACATGCATTTATTTGAAATGAATTACATATTATTATGTTAAGCAAACATAATGGAATACAATAAGAACAATATGTACACTTGAAGTGAGAAGACAATAGGTATTTGTATGGAAACACAAAGATAAAGAAATTAGGAAAGCATAGTTGTTGGATAACAAAAACTGAACATGTGTTTGATAAGTTTGATTCTCCGTCGGATATATACTGCGATAATACATACATGGAATATTTGGAACGAGTTACAGTTTATTTCAAAAATACTTATAAACAAACACTTATAAACTAACCACTACAAGCTATTTTTTAAAATCAAATTTCTTGTTTTTTGCTTGTGCAATTTTCTTTGCACGTTTCTTGTAGTTTTGTCCAGTTACAGATGCCTCGATTGGAATTCCCATTCTCCTCAATTTGTGGGGTGGTTCATATTTCAAAGGCATCTTCGCTCGAATCATAAATCAAGCAGAAGCCTCGTGAATGATCTCCAATCGTTCGGATTTTGGAGAGAAAAATTGGGGATGTTGGCATCAAGTGGAGGCGATCTCTGATCATTTCAGCTATCACTGTTTTAGGTGGTTTCGGTTGCCTACAATGCAAAACATTAACAACACATCAATACGCTTAAAATTTTCCCCTCCGCAAGTGAGGCGTAGTTAATGTCAATCCCGTTGTGGGGAGGGGAATTGTGTTTCTAGTCTGCATCATATTAAATTGGAGAGGGAAAATAAGTATGTTAGTCCACCAAGATGTTCTTAGGTATGACGGGCAGCTTTAAAAGCCTTGTCGCCGATCGCCTAACGTCCAACTTGGGACGCTTCAAATGGCCTCACTGGGGAACGAACCCTCAAAGACATAACGAATCCTCATCATCGACGAAGGCACGTGCCCCCACATGTCACTTCGGAAAAAGGATCGAGTCTAAATATAAATGTAACAATCAAAAGAATATAACATGAAAGCTCTCTAAAATAATTTTTAAACCATAGCATGCAATAAACGAAACAAATGAATAAGCACTTGAATCAATATTAAAACCCACCTCAATTTTGTTTAGAGACGACGCTCTTCTTTACCGCGGGAGAATGAGAATCACAAATAACCTACAAAAAAGTGAAAAAGAAGTTAATAAAACTAAATATATCTACACTGCCAATGTCATATTCACTACATAACGCTACCACTCATGATATAAAATTGGTAAATGTATATGCATGAATTTGTAACAAGTTAGAAATGTAGAGATAGAACATTTAAAACATCCCAATATGTATATTCATTATCACAATATGATAGTGGATCGTTTTCTTCTCCCAATATGTGTTTAGGATTTTATTGTATAGTTCTTTAAAATCTTTTGATCTGTAAATCTCCATTTCTACTGTTTGACTATTCGCACGTGTATTAATATATATCTATATCTACATATGTACCATATATATGTTATATTCTGTTTAGGCGTCCTATGTGGCTATATAGACTTTGATTTTAATAAAGTTACCATAATTTGAGCCTGAGTTTTATCAGTTAAGAATAACAACTTGAAATCAATGGGGGGAAAAAAGAAAAATCTACCTGCACTTAGTTCAAACGCCCCAACACCCCTATATATATGGTTCTCATTAAAAGAAATACACCGTAGACTTGGATCTTACTTTTTTGGCTTGTATTATTCCTCTTGTTTGTGGAAATGATAATATTCCTCATCAGAAACTATAAAATTATATGTTTTGGTATTAATAATATCTTGGTTGTGTAACAATTGGTTAAGTATCACTATTTATATAGCCTAAACATTAAGATGAACTGTCCAATAGTTGACAAAAGAACTCATAGAAAAAATATTCTACCCTATTCGGTAGTGTAGTGTATACATAAATTAAGTCACTTAATATTGAAAAAAATATTAAAAACAAATAAAAAGTAAAAGATTAAAAGGAATTTCCCATCCTCCAATTCATCGCATCACATGGATAACGGTAAGCTTCAATATGACAATCTGTGGAGGAGATGCCACATTTATACCAACACCGCTCATAATGGGTGAGCATATTACATGGAGGAATACAATCATACCCACAGTCTGAGAGAAGTCCAAGCCTCCCTTTCATGGGAAATCAAGGCTTGTTTCTCATTTTGGAAATGAAATTCCGATTCATTAGAGCAAACAATAATTTCCATGATTCTTTCAAATCGAGCATTTACTCATTATGAATCGAGGATTTCAAGAGCAGCAATATAATGATGTATGTTCCAAAATACTTCCTCTATTCCTTATTTGGATTTTGAAAATTGAAGCGAGGTCGGTGAAAACAAAAAAATATATCATACCTTATATCTATGTCCCCTGCTACTGCATTTCCTCAATATTTAGTGGGTAAAAAGTAAAGACTTCCGCATTTCCCAAGGACTACAAAATTAATCATTATATATATACTTTGTCCAAAGTAAAAGAATCTCATGCAGTGAATGAATTAGGAAAATTTGAGCTGAAAAGGAGAATTCTAATTATTTTAACATGATTGGAAGGAAAACTTCAATGGCATAAATAATAATAAATCCTAAGTTCCATAAATTGTTAATTTGAGAAATGATTCTTTCAAAACATCTTTTTATTATAATCATTTTATATTGATTTTTTATTAAGAATAATGATGTTTTCCAACCAAAAAAATATACTACCTTATAATTAAACCTGCAATTTCTCGCAGAAAGCTTGGCAAAAAACCAAAAAAATATATCCTACCTTATATTCCTGCGCAAATTTCTGCAGAAGCTCGGCGAAAATCGGATGGTTGAGAAACCGTGCGTTGATGACGAATCTGGTGAGATCTTTTCCCACATACACAGGCAAAAATCCTTCCGGCACATCTACAGAATTAAACCCTCGTCCTCTTCTGCGAACTTATAACAGAGTTCTATTCCAATTTATAGAAAAACGGATCTAAAAAACAGCAGTTAAAAATAGGATTTTAAAAATAGAAACTCAAAAATTGCATGCAAAGTAAAAACGACATGCAAACAAACACAAATTTAATCCCGCTTGAAAAACGCCTAAAAGGTCACAAAACACCTTCGGGGCGTAATTAATAAAAAGGTAAACAAGTAAATAAGTTCAATATTTGGGATACGTAGGTAAATAAGTAAATAAGTTTAAGCTAATACATTAGAAATGGGTAAAAACAATTACACTGTAATACATATGAGTTAAATATGAGTTTTAAAGATTAATTAAAAAGTAAATAAGTAAATAAGCTTAAGATATTAAATAAGTAAATAAGTTTAACATATGGTTCATGGTAATACATATGGGTTAAATAGAAAAATTAATGGGTTAAAACAATTACACGGTAATACATAGTAATACATGTGGGTCAAATAAATAAAAATAAACATTAACAAACATGAATTTCTTTTATTAAAAAATAAAGATTAACAAAAAAATCATCTAAATAAGTTTATATAGGTAACATATTAGATAAATAGATAAATAAAAAATAGACATTAAATAATGTAAATAGATAAATAAGTTTAACATATTACATAATAAGTAAATACATATAATATATTAGGTGAATAAGTAATTAAAATATTTAAATAGGTAACATATTAGGTAAATAAATAAATTAAAAATACACATTACATTAAATTATTATTGGTGAATAAATAGATAAATAAATTATTATTATAATATATTAACATTAATCTATAAATTAATGTTTATATATATATATATATATATATATATATATATATATAAATAATGATTATAATATATTAATATTAATTTATAATAATTATTAGTAGTTTTTATTAAAAAATTAATAATTACTAATTGTAATGTTGTTATCATTAATATTATCAATATTATATTGTTATTAGAATTTTATTAGCAATGATAGTGACATCATGATTGTCAACCTCATCATTATCATCATGGTTATTGTCATCTTCTTCGTTTTCATTTTCACCGTAATCATAGTCATTGTTCTCATTTTTGTTGGCATCATCGTTGTCGTCGTCACCATCATCATTATTGTTGTCCTTATCATCATCGCCACAATCGTCTTCGTCAACGTTAATATATTGATATTAATTTAAAATAATTATTATAATAATAATATTTTATTATAATGATTATTAATAGTTTTTATTAAAAAATTAATTATTATTAATTTTAATGTTGGTATTATTAATATTATATTGTTATTAGAATTTTATTAGCAATGATAATGACATCATGATCATCAACATCATCGTTATCATCATGGTTATTGTCATCTTCTTCATTTTCACCGTCATCATAGTCATGGTTCTTGTTTTTGTTGTCATCATCATCCTCATCATCACCATGATCGGCATCATTGCTCGCCTTAATCATCACCATCATCATCGATGTTTTCCTTATCATCATCATAATTGTCTTCACAAACATCTTCTTCGTCATTTTCATTTTAATTGTCATCATAGTCATAGTTAAGATTGTCATCGCTAGTATAATAATTTTTTATCGTGATCATGATTGATATCTTCACAAATCATGGTAATCGTCATCTTCCATCATCATCATTTGGTTTTGTACAAGTTTTTGTGTAGTTTAAGTTGAGTACTAATATTGAGAATGTCACATCGATTTGTTAGGGATCCAATGAGGTTTTAAAGTTTGACATTATAATTTATGGGGTACCAATCATGCCATTTGGGTCTACCATAGACTATAAATATGATAAGTAAAAAAATATTACAAGTGTAATCCTAAACACTAAACATGAATTTTTAAACCTAAATTCAAAAACCAAACACGAACATAAATCTGTAAACACTCATGCAAAGATCCAAATACAAAACCTTAAATCCTTGACAAAACCCTAATCTTGAGCCCGCATTTAGGATTTATGGTTTAGAAAACATCATCATTATCAACATGGTTATTGTCATCTTAATCGTCACCATCATCCTCATTGTCCTTTTCATCATTGTCACAATTGTATTCATCATCGTCTTCATCATCATTTTCATTTTCATCATCATCATCATATTCATTGTCATCTTCTACCATCATCATTATCATCACCATCGTTATCGTACATTTTATAGGGTTTAAGGTTTACATATTGTGACATAGTCTTCATCTTTTCCATCATCATCACCATCATTGTTGTCATTTTCATTATCATCATTATCACCACCATCAAAATCTTTCCATCATCATCATCATGAGTATTAATCTTAGTATTATTATTGATATTATTATGTGAATTTGTAAATAAATTATATATTATAATCATAGTCAGATCATGATTGTCATCTTCATAGTAATGTTCATTGTTGTATGTCATCATCATCGTTATCATCACCATAGTTATCGTACATGTTTATAATTTAAGGTTTAAAAATTGTGGTTTTGTGCAATTTAATGTGTTATTTAAAATGAGTACTAATATTGGGAATTTCACACCGGTTTGTTAGGGATCTAATGAGATTTTAAGGTTTGACATTATCATTTATGGTGTATCATTTCATCATTCTCATTTTTGTTGTCATCATCATCGTCATTCTCACCTTCGATCAGCATCACTTTTCTTGTCATCATCATCGCCATTCTCACCATGATCATCATCATTATCATCTTAATCGTCACCATCATCCTCATTGTTTTCCTTGTCATCATCATCACAATTGTCTTCATTAAAGTGTCTTCTTCATCATTTTCATTTTCATCGTCATCATCATGATTTTCATCATGATATAATCATTTCACGATTTTCATCATTGATATAATCATCATTTGATCATGATCATGATTGTCATCTTCACAAGTCATGGTCATTGTCATCTTCCATCATCATCATTATCGTCACCATCGTTATTGTACATGATTAGGGTTTAAGGTTTGCAAATTTTTGTTTTGTATGATTTTTTGTGTTGTTTAGGATGAGTGCTAATATTGAAAATGTCACATTGATTTGTTAGGGATCCGATGAGATTTTAAGGTTTGACATTATCATTAATGGGGTATTGACCATGTCATTAGGGTCTTTCGTAAACTATAAATACGACAAGTAAAGAAAACCCTACATGTGGAATCCTAAATGCTTAACATGATTTTTTATCCCTAAATTCAAAAACCAAACACTAACATAACTCTATAAACACTCATCATTATCATCACCATTATTATCGTACATTTTTTAGGTTTAACGTTTACAGATTATGTCATAGTTTTCATCTTTGTCATCATCATCACCATCATTTTCATCATCATCATCATCATTATCACCACCGCCAACACCACACGGGGTTCATTAGCTAGACAATATCCTAGCACGTGAGTTCATATTGAGGTAATTAAAATTAATAAATTTAAAGTCAATATACCGGTAGACATGAGGGGGTGAAAGGGTTTAATTTATTAATATTTTGAATCAAGTATTGGGGGTAGCTTAGAGAGGTGGGCCAAAGGAAAGGGAGGTTTAATTTTAATATAAAAATATAACATTTGAACCCTAGTTTTTAAAACTAAATACCTTTAAATTGCAATTTAAGGAGTGTGGTCATAAATTTAAATTATAAGAAATCTCAATTAAGAGATTCTTAACCAAGAAATAATAAGATGGTAGAAAACTAGGATTGAGTATGCTTTTAAACATGAGTGATATTATTTCACCATCTTAATTATTTGAAGAACTATTGATAAATGATTAAAGCTTAACATTTATAAGGCAATTGGTAATAGGTCTTGAATGGCTTCAAACTATCTTTTGAGAGAAAATGCATACTAAAAATGAGTGAGAAATATGATATATTTTTTGTTTAATATATTAGGGTAGAAATAAAAAGGGGTAAATAAAATTTTCATGGAAAATGGGTAAGTAAGGTACATGGAAAAAATAGCAGGTATTTTCATTCTAATAATATAACGGGAGGGGGTATTGTCAATTGACTAATTAGAGATAAAAACTAGAATTAAGGGTATTATTTAATACCCTTCGAACGAACGTGTTATACCATACTTTTACTAAGTGAACCCCCTGTGCAAAACCATCAACATCTTTTTGATTTAAAATTTTTGGTTTTGTACAATTTTTTGTTTTGTTTGGGATGAGTGTTAATATTGAGAAAATCACATTGATTTGTAAGGGTTCCAATGATATTTTTATGTTTGACATTATCATTTATGGGGTATCAACCATGGCATTGAGATCTATTATAAACTATAAATATGACAAGTAAATAAAACCCTACAAGTGGAATCCTAAACACTAAACATGAATTTTTAACCCTCAATTCAGACACTAAACACTAATAGAGTACCTAAGAACTTTTTTTTATTATAGACATGGAATTTTTGATGAGTGCTAATATTGAAAATGTCACATCGATTTGTTAGGGATCCTATGAGATTTTAAGGTTTGACATTACCATTTATTGGGTAAAGAACCATGCCATAAGGGTCTACCAGTAAACCGTAAATATGACAAGTAAAGAAAACCATGTGTGTGGAATCCTAAATTATTAACGTGATTTTTATCCCGAATTCGAAAACCGAACACTAACATAACTCTATAAACACTCATCATTATCATCACCATTATTATCGTACATTTTTTGGGTTTAAGGTTTACATATTATGTCATAGTTCTCATCTTTTTCATCATCATCACCATCATTTTCATCATTTTCATCATCATTATCACACCATCAACACCACCACTATCAACATCTTTTTGATTTACAATTTTTGGTTTTGAAGATTTTTTTGTGTTGTTTAGGATGAGAGATAATATTGAGAAAATCACATTGATTTGTAAGGGATCCAATGATATTTTTATGTTTGGCATTATAATTTATGGGGCAGTGACTATGGCATTGAGATCTACTATAAATTGTAAATAGGATAAGTAAATAAAACCCTACATGTGGAATCATAAACACTAAACATGAATTTTTAACCCTGAATTCAGACACTAAACACTAATATAGTACATAAGAACTTTGTGTATTATAGACATGGAATTTTTATTACCCATGCTTATTCTATGAATAGAGATGATTCCCTCATTAAATGCCTCTATGAATTCCCTTGTAAGATATTTGGGTTTAAAAGGATTAATTGTTAACCTTTTCTCATATTTAGTTGTTGTTTTTGACATTTTTATCAAGATCAATATTTGAAAATATTATTAAATGCACTAACTAAATGCTCACCTTCTTTTCCTGAATTTATTTTTGGTATCATATTATGTATAATGCAACTCCTGTGAATGCTACTAGCATACATATCTTATATAAATATATGTAAAATATGCCGAGAGGTATAATGCGCAAGGCACTTATACCTTTTGGCATATTATACATACCCTATTTTTTATTTATGTTTATATAAATCTATGTATGTAAAATATGCCAAGAGGTATTAGCGCTTGCGAACTATACCTCTAAGCATATTTTACATATATTTGTATAAGATATGTATGCTAGTATTTATCTTGATCGCATGTTTGTCCCCCTTATGGCACACGATCACATGATGGTCATCTTAGGTGCCATCATCATAAATCCTATAATCAACCCCCCTTTATACATCCCCACAAATTTTAAGTTGTAATTGTGATCCCTTATGAATTATATTCATTTAACGTTTTATAGGTAAATTTATATACTTGTAAAACAAACTATACAAAGATAATTGATTTTAGAGTATATCACATTTTACTATAGAATTTTTTGATTTTAACTTTTAAAAAAAATTATTTTGTATTTTATGAAACATATACTTGTTTGGAGAGTCCACAAACACTCGTGTATTATGAAAAAATATTATAACTAAATTGCAAGGTCAAAGAAAATATGTGCAATAGAAAAAAATCCTAACTAGTTGATTTTCTATAGATGTTCTTTACGGAAAATATCTTTTTTTGTTTTAATGATATCCTTGTTTGGTTTGTACATTGTGTTTCTAAAATCAATGGTTGTGAGGAGTGTGTTTTTATTACCACTTATTCCAATCAAAGGTAATAATTCTATACGTTATTTTTTTTATTAATGGAAAATAGTTTTGAAGGGACTATACCTGTTACAAAAGAGGCTCAATAGCCAGATAAACATGAAAAAGTAGCAAAAAAGGATCAGAATCCAGATATTACAAGTAAGACCAATAGTATTCAAAAGAGAAGCTACTAAGAAAAAGTAAGACATGGATAAAACGTAACTAAATAGCATAAAAACAACATACTATCAACAACAAAACAACTTAAACGCTTCCAGCCTACCCAGAAGGTGTTATTTCTTCGAAGCCCTATCAATTCTTGTTTTGATCATCTGTAGAGAGGTAAAAAGCACTAGAGTGGTGACATGTGTGGGGTCATTTACATTCAACTGTGAGATGACCTAGTTTCTTTCCTTTTTGGTACCCCAAATTTTCTCAGGGACTCCACTCAGCATAGTGATACTTCTGACCTATTGATCAAGAAAATCACATGTCTTTGAAGATGGCCATATTGTGATCGTGTCTATCCATAGATTTCCCAAGTCTATTATCCAGGGAGTTCAATTTCTTCTATATTTCATCGATCGATCGCGCCCAATGTCAACATCCTCATTCAACTTTCTTTTCCCCTTTTTCTTATTTAACCGATGCAGTATATTTTTAAGATTTACGTGTGATATTGTTTTTTAAGATTTTTTTAATTAGGTAAAAATAGTAGTTTTTAGGGGACCAAAATCCACAAGACAAAGTAACAAGATGCTACAAAAGGATACAAAGATAAAACAATAAGGATATAGAGAATCGCCTTTATCGGTGGCAAAGAGGAACAACATTTAAGCACATCCATACATACCGCTGAAATTTTTTGTTCGACACAAATTTTTAAAAATCCTTAGATCAATCCAAGATGTGAGATCTAAGAGTCATTTTAGAAGGGTTGCAATTAATTTAGACAAGTTTCTTTTTTGTTATGGACCACAGTCCATTCATCATTGTTGGAGCCTTTAATGCCTTCAAGGTCGTGGCCACATGCATGAATAACCTCAATGGAATTAATGGTCCTAAATAATGGTTTAGGAGGTGAATAAGTGGCACTCCTCTCCTCATCCATCTCAAGAGGGTCCTATGGGATGAGCAACAAAGAGTGATGACCAAAATGGGTTTCCGAGAAGTAGTCTCCTCAATAACAGGGGTAGTATCCACCCTAGAGGGACACTTTTCCGAAGTGGAAAGGGAGAGAATCCTTCCACCATACCCTATTCACCATGTTTTTATGTTTTAAATGTCCACGATCCTTCATCAAGTGACAAATAACAAAGCATTTATGACCCCATAATGCAAGTCTTTCATAGTCCAAACATTGAGTCCATAATCTATCGCCAATTTGAAGGTTAATCTTGTTCGGGAGATCCATTGAAGCGTCTAAATCTACTAGAATTCTTGCATGTGTAGTATGAAACAAATTTGTAGTAGCATCATCTAAATTTACAAAAGTCCCCAAAGTGTTCCCAACGGCTTCAAGGTGTGGTTCATTCCAAAGCTACTTTTTAAGATTTCAATTAAAGAATAGGTCTTTCATTTTACAAAAAATTATAGCATACAATTTCTTTTAAATGCATTTTTGACGATTTTAAAAATTATCATTCAATCATAAAAAATCCCATAGTGTTTCGTTGGTTTAATTCATGGTAACATGCATAAACCCCAATATATCATAATCTTTATGTCAATAGTGGTGATTCCATAATGAATGTGGCCTTATTACTAACATAATAATTGATTGGTTGCAAGATGAATATGTTTGCTTGCTTTGTCTTCGATCTCCTCCTCTATAACTTCATAACCCAAAAAATAAATATAATATACAATTTCTTCTAGATGTTACTATCGCAAATCAATATGCATCTTTATTGTATCTTAAAAGACTCCTTTGATACCTACCATGTTTGGTTCGCTTACTGGACTCCCCTTACAACTTTGGAACATATATTGCCTTATCAAGTTATAGGAGATACTTTAGGATCTTTTGAAAAATCAGATGATAAACCCTATGAGAAAATCCATAAAGCTTATGCTAGAATCTTGGTAGATATTGACACCTCACAAGACCTTCCATAAGAAATTAGTCTACAAATCGACACGACATGGACACTAGGTGCAGAGGATCGAATATGAGGGTTTAACCTTTATATGTTGATGATGCTTTCAAATGGCACATCTTTCGATCATCATGAAAGTATTCCAGAATAGAAAAGAAATGAAAAACTAGTGTGGTGGAAGGACTCCCTTCCTGAACATCTCACGATCAACTTGGATTTGGTTGAGGAATCATCGAGCCCTTCAAGGGAAAATAATCCCTTGCTAATGAAGAACCTCAAAGGCTTAATCTTCTCGACTTTGCTTAGTTAATTCAAGATCCTGATAATTAAAAGGTCACTGTTGAATCTACAATGGATTGTGCCCCATTGTCCATCGTTCAAGGCCACATTCCTATCAAGACTCTTGAAGTTTTGCTTTCGATGTTTACGTAAGAAGATAATGAGGAATGGATGGTGGTGGATAGGAGAAAGAAAGGACACACCAAACTAAAATCCACCACCGGATCGCATAAGGAACGATTTTTGTCTTGTTTTTTTTTTTTTATTATTTATCTGGGCTAAGGGCCCACTATTCTTGTGGTGTGTCTCTATTGCGCTTAGGCTAACAAAATCCACCACCGGATCGTACAAGGAATGATCCTTGTCATGTTTTTGTTTTTATTATTTATCTGGGTTGAGGGTCCGATGTTCTTACGTTGTGTCTTTGTTGTGCTCGTGGATGACGGATGGTTGTTGGCCTACTTTGTTGTTTTATGTTTCTGTTGAGCAATTAGGTTGCTTCTTTTCTTGGCACTCCATCGTATATCCTGGTTCTTAGACCCTTTTCTTTCCGTTCTCTATTGTTGTATCTGAGTTCTGACCCTTTGTTGTTCCTGGGGTATGATCGCCATCAAAAAAGCATTTTCCAATTATAAAAAATGACTCTAAAAATACTCATCTTGTTCATCCTCGTCTTTATAATTTATTTAGAAATTATTGATTTTAAAAATAAAATAAATATACATTTTAATTAAAGGAATTAGAAAAATATATTTGATTAGATCTAAAAAAGTGTTCTGAACTTTGATTACAAATTAATCTTTACAAAAAAATTATAATATATTAAACATAAACCTTCTTAATATATTATGAAAAAATTGTTGGCATACATTTCACTTAAGAAAAAAAAATCACATCTCTCAAGTCTGCTTTGGGCCATAGAACCAATTGCTAGTTGTCATTCTTATCCTTACCCTTATCCTTATACCCGTCTCCATCGATTTGTACGAAAATAATTGTCCAGCTATTGCCTTAAATTATAAGTATCTGGTCTTTGAATAATCAATTTGAAAATGAATAAATAATTTGTTGAGTGGAATGGGTTCGGTGCCATAAATTCATATTGAAATATTCGGAAGAATAGACATTGACGATGGAGATGGCAATTATTTTCATTTTTGTCTCTTTATTATGACAAATTCAAAATAGGTGGAATAGATATTGACAATGGAGATGACAATTGTAATCATGTTTGTCTCTTCTTTAAAGTCAATTTTTGAAAGTCGGTGGAATAATAATTAACAATGGAGATGAACATATTGATAAACAGTATGTAAGATAAATATTAAATTTAATGTCTATTTTATCATTATAAAATAATTTTGGTCATAAATTTTGAATTTTTTTCCTTTGTAAGGCCTTATTTTTGTGTGAAAGATTTTTTCATCATTCTATGCAAAATATGAATGTAATAATATTAAAGAATTATTAATCAATGTGATATGTGTAAACTTCAAAATAATATACTTAAAATTGATATCTATCAACATTTTTCAAATATATGTATTTAAAATATTTATACTAATTTTTATTTATTTTAGTCGACCTTTATTTATCCCATTTCATCATCTCTTGTTTAATTATGAAAATCAGAAAAATATGATTCTCTTCACTACTTAATTAACTTCTTTTGTATTTGTTTTTAAATGTAAAATAATAATTTGTACAATAAGCAATTATACCACATAAAACCCACAAAAAACGGTGATGTATTATTGAAATTGTAAAACCGGTGATATAATATTAAAATTATAATTCAATTTAACATCTGGGCTGGAATTCTTCATCTAAACTATTCAGACTGAAACCCAATTAAACATAAAACTTTTGTGTTTATGAGTGAACGAGAGCTTTGACTTCCTTCAATCTCAGACAATATTATGCCCTTAAAAACAATCCATCCAAGTCAGTTGATATATATATATAAAAGGCAGCCAGATTTTTTTTTTTAAATAATAATATTCAAAAAGGAAACATAGCAAAATGAGAAGAAAGGCAGTCAGATATTGAAAAATTAAATAATATCCAAAATGAATCTTGAAATCATTAAGATTTGATATTATCATAGAAAAATAAGATAGAAAGCAGTCAAAAATTTGAAAAATATAACACACGCAAAATGAGACATGGAAAAATAGGATGTGGCAGTTGATATTATGATTTATTTATTAAAAGTTTAAACAGAAGCATGGAAAAATAAGAAGGAATGCAGTCGGATGTTGAAAAACATACTCCATCTATAATGAAACATAAGGAAATTGGATATAAATAATTGATATTACGATTTATTTTTGGATATTTAAAAAGAAACATGGGAAAATAACATGGAAGTCAGTTAGATATTGTAAAAACATAGAATATTTTGTTAGATATGTCTTAATAAAGTTAAAATTTAGATCTCTTTGTGGCGTGGTTTATACTTCATTTCTTACAGGGGGTGTCAGAGGGGTTTGCCTCCCACTCTTGTTGTAGGGGGTCCATGGGGGCAGCCTGGTATTCCCTTGTTTTTAGAAAGACAAATTCAATTGAATTCTATTTTTAGGAAGGAAAATCTTAATGGCATTTTTCCACTCTATTTTTAGGAGGAGGAATCCTAACTATACTTCGCCAATTAGGTGTATATATTTTTGTGGAGATCTAAAGTTTCTCATAATGAGTTCACATGTAATTTGTTCATCTTGAGTTAATAAAAGCTTGATATCTTGCACCGTGGATGTTTCCCTAAGCACTCAGCTGGAGTTTTACCATGTAAATCTGGTGTTCATCTCTTACATGTTTAGTATTTTGTATAGATCATTGATCTCTATCTATATAAACTACTATTGTGTTATTCAACTTTCTGTGTATTCATTGTTCCATAATCTGTAATTTCCTAACACACTTAAATTAAAACATGGAAAAATAAGATGGAAATATGAGAAAATATTATAAAAAGATGTCAGATATTGAAAAATATAGAATACCCAAAACGAAACAGGATGAAATAGGATGTAAAGAGTCGATATTACATTCTATTTACGGAATATTTAAAAGGAAATACAAATAAATAAGATAGAAGACTATCAGATATTGAAAAATATAAGACCGTAGAAAAATAGAATGTAAGCAGTTAATATTTAAAAAGTAATCACTTTGTTATGTCATTCATTACAAATACAAATATTGCAATATAAAATTAAAAAATATAATCAACAATGGAGAAGCATTCGCGTATTATTAGATTTGCTTACATGTGTAGTGTATCATTTGATCAGCTTAAAGTTAGTAAAACACCATATTTGAGCTTGCTGGGCAATTATTTGGATCATGGTGCAAGAAACTCGAAGCAGATCAATTCGAGGATTCCCAGCAAATAATGGAGAAGCACTTGGGTATTATTCAATCTACTTAACATTTCATGCAAGTAAAACACCATGTTTGAATTCCCTGGGCAATTATTTGGATCATGGTGTTATATCTGCAAGAAACTCTAAGGAGATCGACTCGAGGATTCCCAACAAATAATCTCAGTAATGGAGAATTGCATGTGTATACTACTAATAAGATTACCCAGTAGATGTATATAGAGACGACCTGCAAGTATTTTACCAATTCAATTATTTTTCTGCGTGCAGAAAACGATAGGAAATCTAGAATCTTTTGACTAGACCGCAAGTTTAACGCTGAGCGTATCTTTCCCACTACGTTCCGGATCGATCGCCAGCGTGGCAATTTGACTGCTGAGTAGACTCGACATACTGTGCCATTTCGAAGGCTCCTCCATTATCTCTCCTCCTTCTCAATTTAGTGCTAAGGCGTTGAATAACTTGACGTATATTGCTTAATTTCTGTTTTGTTTTTCTTCTTGGAGAAGGAAAAGAAGTTAGTTGGAATGTTTAAGAATACATTTGTTATTTTTATAGATCTTTGGAGTATACTCGATGGAGGGATACGAGCCCACATTGCAAGATAAACACATGGTTGCAGCAGGCTATTGTAGGTATTTAATCTCTTGCATAATAATTATTCTCCTCTCAAAGATACACTAAAAATGAATGGAATTATTATATATTGTCAATTTTTCATTGAAATTGTTTGCATCCGTAAGTAGCCCAGGAGGCAGGATGTAACCCTGAGCAAACAAAATGATTGAGCACAAGTCTTCTTTTCTTAAATAAATTATGTCATGATCTGATTAAAGGCTCTATGGTTATTTATTTATTGTTTTCATAAGCAGAGAATTATGAGTGTGAAGTCTTGGGTTCCACTGATGATAATTACTTTCTGGTGCATCTTTTCCTCACCACTGGCAGTGAATGGTTTTACTCTTGATCTTTCCATTGGAGAACTCGCATTGACTCTAATTGTGACATAAAGGTGTGAAATATTCCTTATAGAATTGCTAGTATATTATTTTCATTTGCTTTGACTAGATTCTAGATTAAGGGTAACCATTTAAATTCTCTAAGACAGAATGATGAATACTTTTTAGAACTTCAAGTCCCAAAAAAATGGAAGAATAAATTCAATGAATGAAGGCAATTATGCAAAGTAGTGATGAGTCTACCATGAAGTAAGTGGTTAAATGTCCCATGGAATCTAAATTCATTTGTACAAATTCACATACAACTTTTGATTTGTTGCAAAAATATGCAGATACATTGAAATATGTAATTTCCCAAGGATGGATCATTCCCCAAGTTTCTCATATACATGGTAAGGTGATAATAAGGCCCTTCTCATACATGGCTAGGCCATAGAAAATTATGTTTTTTTTCCTATTGTATCTTGAATGCACTAAAAATTAGAGGACAAGAAAAATCCTATATGATGCTTTTCCGGTTGATCATTCAAATGCACCAAGCATTAATTTTAATTTACCATGTTAGGAAGTAGACAGTTTCCTTATTCTACGAAAAGTTTGCATGTGTACCTCTTGTGTAGCATGGTAGCTATTGTTCAGAGGGCCTTGCTTTATGGAAACATTTTCATGTACCCTACAAATAAGAAGAGACTCAATGGAAAATTACGCTATAGTCCATTTCTTTATATTCCACTTGAGTATATGAGTTGATTTCTTACCCCAAATATAAGACCATGTATTTTTGTTTGTTCAGCCTGTATAGTGTGTTGTATGAAGTGTTTCCAATGTCTTTCTCAATGGAGCAAGAAGGGGGGAAATCCTTCACATGAAAGAAAGAAGTATTTATTGTTTTTCCATTGGTTTAATGCTTATATTGTAGCCAAGAAGATAACGACCATCGTAAAGAATGAAAAAATGAATGAATCACCTTATTAGACAAATATGATTGAATGGATATAATTATTAGATTACCTCTCATTGTGATTTAATATTTGGTAGGCCTTGGACATTGTCCCAACAAGCATTCACGATCTTCCTTGGGAGTTATGATGGCATAGAGGAAATTAAGGCTTCATATGCTCAAGAGGAAGAAAAATCTTGATGTCTATTGACTACTTAGATTGTTTAACAATTGTATTTGTAGCCCTTTCTATGAATTGCTATTATAGATAATGAAAAATCTTTCTCTAATTAACACAATTTCTTCTAAAAGAGCTTCCCATGATGTTTTTTTGATGTGGACATTTCATAGCAACATGGAGTAACCTTTGAAACAGTGGCTTGCCATAGAAGGATTGAAACCATTTTGTGCAATATATTCGTCATTCTTACAAAGAGGATATGATCATGTAATGTATTTCCATAGAAATAGCAACATATTGAATTAAAGAATGTGTTTATGGAAATCACTTGGACTATTAATCAATCATGTCATTTTTATTATAATTTAAGAGAGTAAATCGTAAAGCATAAAACTTCATGTTTGGGGCTATATGTAGGTGGTTCATGATGCTAATCTATAAAATATCCTTTTGATATTCATCATGGATAGAGCACGGCTTGTGGGAGAACATGGTCCAACACATCATGATGCTTTTGATATCACCTATATGGCTTGTTTTCCTAACATGGTTGTGATGGATCCTCATGATGAGGCTGAGCTCATTCACATGATTGCAACTACTGCAACAAATGATGATTATTCATGTTGCTTAAAATTTCCCGGGAAATGGAATTGAGTTCCCTTGCATCCAAATACTAGATTGAAGAAGCAAGAAAGGCATACTAGTGCTATCATTATGTCACTCATAGGAAAGCCTCAAGAGTCTTTTGATATCCAATAACTTTGCAATATTCCTTTGATTAAAGGATATTCTATAGAGGTTTAGTAAAATTAAACATTTATAAGATTTATGTTCTCTTTGTCCATGAAAGAGGCTCTAAACAAAAATGGTAGTTGAGTATCTCTGTGTAGTATTTCATTATTTATGCCTCACTCTTCCTTAATGATAATGCCTTATTTAGAGGCATTGCTCATATGGAGGGCCTCTTAAATATTGGCTTATGGATAAGGACCAATAATGAAGGACTATTTTGTTGTAGTCAAGTTTGAAACATCAAATTATTTTGTCTAAGACTAAGATGATTGTCTCATTAGTCTATGGTTGTGTTTGTAAATAATCCTCCGAAGTTGTTTATCATAATAATTGGATTGAAATTATTTCTTTTAATTCTAATACTAGAATTCCAAGATCAAACTACAAAATGTAAGATCAAGATTGCTAATTTAGATTGTTTTAAGACCAATTTACATGTAGTTTTCAAATGGGTCATTGAGTTCTATGACAACACGACATGAATTGATTTAAACATATAATTAACATAAAAAGTATTTGTATGTATTTTAACCTCCTTCAACTTGCATGGCCTTGATAGTCAAGGTGTAAGTACCCTATAGAGGAGGCACACATTTAGATATGGAGGGATTGGATTATAAACATCATTGGACAACATCTAAGCTAATTGGAAAAATAATTCCCTCGTGAACTTTCAAAATGGGGTCTTATACATATTATAAACTTCCACATTGCTCCCATCCATAAAACTAATATAAATTAAACTAAATAATTAATGTGAAATGAACTAACTTTGAAGAAATGAAAATAAGTGTATATCTTACCCTAAAGAATATTGTTTCCAACATTCCCCAAACAACCTCAAGACCTCCTATTTAACTCAGGTCTAAAAATGATCAAGATTTTTGTAACGAATTGTTAGAATAACATGCATTCATTTTGAGTTTCTTTCAATGAAAAGTCATCACATATTTAATTATACCATGTGCATTTAATTCTGAAAGATAGTTGGCTACAACTTAGATTATTCAACTTATAGTGATTACATTTTAGTCAATTTCCTTGGAGGTGACAAACAAACAACAAGACAGAAAAGAAGTGTTGCATCTACACCGGTCCCACTTAATAATTTCAGCTACTTATGCAAGATTTGTGGAAAGATATTTGTTTTTGGAAGAGCTTTTGGTGGTCATATGAGAGCTCATGGTCCATTGGCCATGGAAAATCCTAGTGAGAAAAAGTGGATTCCTATTAAGTAAATAAAGAAGGATAATGATGAAGAAGCATTGGATGGTGATCAAATATATATTCTACGAAGGAATCCTAAGAGGCCATGGTGGTTTGCAGATTAGGACTATACCTTCATGATGAGTAACCAATCCCAAGATGAAGGTGATTATACAGATAGTGATGGTGACAATGAGATTGAACACCACCCTATTTCTAAGGACTACCCAAATGGAAGTTCAAGGAGCTTTGATATGTGGATGAAGGGCAAGAGATCTAAGAGACCCAAGTATGTGATCCAAAATGAGTCCCGTCATTAAGAGTAAGTTCAAACACTAATGAAGAGGACATGACAATATGCCTTGTAATGTTTGCTAGTGGAGTAAACATTTCCACCAAAAAGATACAATTTTGTGGTGATGGGCACGAGCCTTGTGGCTTCTCAAGTGACCTTGAGATACCTAATAATGATAATGATTTATAGCTTCCAAAATTTATCATGAAGAGGACTAAAACTAAGGTAGTGGATGCTAATGTGGATCTCTCTAATGACAAGAAAACTATGTATGATTGTATCGTATGCAATAGAACTTTTCATTCCTATTAGGCACTAGGAGGCCACAATGCTAGCCACAAGAAGGTCGGGGATTTTTTCAAGGATTGATGTGCTAGATGAGAATGGAAGCATAGAAGAAGATATTATTGATGAGGTGATTATTACCATATCAACAAATTCTCAATTACATAGCAATTTCCAAAATCCCTTTCACAAGGAACAAGCCAAAGCTTCTTGTGATGAAGCAAGAGAAGAAAGTGGTGAAAAAAAAAGCCAGTTTGTTGGTGTTTCTTCTTTAAGAAGATTAGGGTCCACAAATGTTTAATTTTTCATAGGAATTTTACTTTATGGAAGGATTTACGTGGTCATAAAAGATGTCATTGAGATAACACATAAAATTTGGACATCGTCAATACCATGTCTAGCCCCAAGGAGGCCCCTGTGTAGTAGGAGAAGCCTTCTAGGCTAGAGCTACTCAACCTAAATTTTCCTACCCCTATAGATGATGACTTTGATACTATATATCTCAGAGATTTAGGTGGGAATGTTGCAGATTCTCACAGGCCTTCGAATGCTAAAACTCACAGCAAAATGAGCTCTCAATTTTCTAGTCTTGATAGATGAGAAACCATGAAGTTTTTACAAGTATTTCTAAGGCAGGTGAATTGTTTGACAAAATGTCTAAACAAGATATTTCCTCTTGAAATGCAATGGTAGCAAGATATGCATAAAATAAACGTCAGGAAACACATAAAATAACTTGAGAACATAAATGAGTATAAAAAACCAATTAACCTAGTTCATAACAAATTGAAAACCTATGGTTTCATGGTTCTTACATGAATAAAGCAATCATATAAGTGAAGTCAATGGATTTATGCACCAATCTTGGGCTCTTTTGCGACAACCGCTTTCACTGTAGATTAAACTATAGATAATAGATTTTGACAAGATTACTAATAATAGTTTGGCCTAAGCCATGCATGAGTAGAGGTTAAAAACAAAGGCAAAATCCACTATATTATAAATCATCTAGACATAGAAGAAAAAGAAGCAACCTACATAGTTAATGTAAACACTATTTACTAAATACAAGCAATTCAATACTACTAAAATGTTAGCCATTCTGGGAGTGTTTTAGATTTAATGAATGATATTGAGCTTTTATAAATACAAAATTTGATATCATTGGATACTGAGAATACACCGGCATCGAATAGGGAGGTTTATTAAATGCAAAAACATGAACACTGTAGAATGATTATTAAAACATCAAAAGCTCTAAAATATCTTATTGCCTTACAAATTCATGACTTGGTTTTTTCAACAGAAATCTCATTAATGATGAAAGATAAATTTCACTTATTATAAAGTATTACTACCCCTGGCCAACGGATAAACTGTTGTAGCCTGACCCAGGGGTTAAATTTGATGTCCACCTATGTCTATCAAAAAATATTCCGGTGACGGTAAATTTTTAATCTTGTCGGTCAAAAATACAAAACAATGGTATTTATACATTACTTATAAAATTTATAATTAACAATTCCATATTTATTTAACTATGTTTAATATATACTAATATAATTTACATATGAATGTATATAAAAATTGACGGTCACATTTTAAATATACAAGTCACACATGACAGTTCTATAAAATATTTGCAAGTATTTTACATCTAAAATAATGAAAACTATGTAAACGAATGTCAAATATAACCTCTTGCATGATCTCGCAGTGATGGAAGGACCTTCTTTCAAAATGGGAAATATTTTTGTCTTTTTTGGCTTTATGCTCAATAGGAAAATGTCCTCCAACATGTGGTGAGCAAGAGTTAATGAGCGATGAGAATTAAATGGCATTTTAAAAGATCAACAAAGATTGTTTGTTGATTAGGTCGGGTTGTTGTGGGCTGACGGTTGCATTAGAATAAACTAGAATGTATCGGAAAGTAAGGCCTTCCCAAGTTTAAGCCCTCGCAAAGTCGCAATCTACATTTCTAGAGAGAGGGCCGCCATGAATAAAGACACAACCAACCTTACTTACTAATGCTTGAGCTTGCATTGATTTTTCAAACCTAAAAATAAACTAAATTAAATTAACAAAATACGTATGCGATAGGTGTGATTTAGTATTGGCAATGTGTGTGAGTGTTGTAATGGAGATGCCAAAGGGGATGTGTAGAAGAACATAAAGTTGAAGGAATGAAAAAAGTGTAGGCGGGGAGGGTTGTTGAAGAAGGGGATTGACGAAGGAAAAGTGTAGGGGTGGGAAAAGTGATGGGGTGTCTAAGGTTTTTATTTCTTGTGACAAATTAGCATTTTTTATCGAGTGATATATATCTAGTCCAAATGATAATAAAGCTTAAATGCTTTGTAGTTGAAAAGTATGATGCATATGGAAATGGAGGCATATAATATAGCATAATGTGGCATAGAAGGATGCACCTACTCCAAGTAGATCGACACATGGACAACATAGTTGCACCCATTCGTGGGGCACTCTATTGTTTCTTCTCATGTTCAGGGAACCGTGTGGATGGATGCGACACATCACTTGACATAAACAATCAAATTAATTACATCGTTACAATTTGTAATTGTTTATCCACATCATTTCAATTTGAAACACGCCTACCAACATAATGATCAATTTTTTAATTAGCACTAGAAATAGTGCGGTCCCACTCATTTATCAAAAATCTAAGTTCAAAGTATTTTTAAGTTACAAACAGTGGTCTTTACGTGTATGTAAATCCATTCACTCTATCACCTTTGTACTCATAATATATGGATAAGTGGAGTATTTCTAGTAATACGAGTGCATATGAATGCATGATTTGTTTAAGAATAAAAAATGATAATCAAACACGAGGATGATGATCAAAGATAAGGAGACAAAGAGTTAAAAGCAAACTCATGAGTCATGATAGAAGAGATGGTGATGGTGGAAGGAGGAGAGTCAAATCCTTTTGCTAAATTTTAATCAAGAGATAGGGAAGACTCGAATTCCATGTTCGAGGTGTGCAATCAAGATACATAATAATAACACCAAGTTTAAAGGATTGAGCAATAAGAAAAGTTTTTACATTCTAAAATGAATAGAAGAAAGCCCTCAAATAATAAAAAAGGCATAGTGGAGCTACACGTGAATTTAAAGGGTCAAAGTAATATAAACAAAGAAGGATCATGTGTGCATAGAATTGCACTTATTGACCCATTTTTTTAGAGCCATTGGATATGGTCATCGATGCATAAATTTATTGTTGTCTAATAATGTCAAAGTTTGCAAGTCAATTCCTATTTAAGTAACGCCATTGGGCACACTAAAAAAATTCCTCAAGTCTAGCACTAAATAATCTTATTGGGATTTTTACAATAGATTCCCACATGATAAAATTCTTTAAAATTTCCCACTTGACAAATGTGATCAGGATTTTAGTGAAAGCCGCCACCTTTACAAAATGTACCTCTCTTTTCAAAAGTGCCTAACTCCATAAAATATCATCCCTAAAAATTTTAAAAGGCTTGAGGCTTGTGGAGGTTCTTGATGATTATTACCATATAGGCAAATAGTTGGAGTTTGAAGCACTGTTATTTGCACATTATATTTTCTCTAGAAAAATGGAACTTGCATTTATTAAGTGGTTAACACTTGACTTAGCATTGGCGTATTGAATCTCATTATGTCATGGGATAATAGGACACCATTGAAATGTAATGGTGGGATAAGAATAAAAACATGTAATCAAAGACGTAATGGAAAACCAAATCAAGTAATCTAGACATGTTAATGGAAGGAGAAGGATTTTTGAGAGGAACCAGGTTGCATAGAGATAAATAGTGCCACATTGAGATGAAGAGATGAAAACAAACTAGGATAGTTTATGGTGTTTGATGATATAGAAAACTTTGATTATTTCAAACAAGAATAAGTCTCGACGAGACATCCTAGTGTAGTAATAGAGAGTTGGTAGTGGAAGATTATTCTCATGCTACTTTGGATGAGGAGATTTTAATCGCAACCAATAAAACCTCACAAGACAAGTGTGTAGTACACATGAATTCATTCCAAGTGACTTATATGCGGTGAGGAATGCTTGTTAATGTAATATGAGTTGACAACACAAAACCATGGCGACACATCATGTAAAACAAGTCAATTTGGAGTGGAGAGAAACATAAATGAGATCGAGGTCAACCAATCTTGAAGGGGATTAACTTGAGTTGCACATGGAAATCATGGTTGAGGACGATGTAACTAGCACATTATGATAGTAGTGATGGTGCCCATCAAAAACATTACATCGGCAATATTAGCACCCTCGGTGTAGACACGGGACCATGATAAAGGTTTGATAGGGGAGATTGTAGTGATAAATAGGTGATAATAGTGAAAAAGGAAGAACATGTCATCTTCTTAGCATCAGTTATTTCAAATGTGTCATCATTTGAAGTGTGATTTGAATATCATACCTACCTTATAAAAAGGGAACTCAAATTTATTGAGCGGTCAATTGAAAAGTTGAATCTCATTACATTGTGAGATAATAGGACACACCTGAAATGCAATCATTGGATAAGAAATTAAACATATATGAAAATTCGTAATGGAAACCCAAATAAAACAATTTAGACATGTTAAAAATTGAATTTAAAGGATTTGTGAGAGGACATGACTTTCTTAGAGCTAAATAATTCCAAACTGAGATGAAGAGATGACAATGAACCAAGATTGTTTACAGAGTTCGATGATATATCCAAATTTAATTATTTCAAAAAATAATAAGTCTCAAAGGCACATCCTAGAGCAGCAATAATGAGTTGGTAGTGGAGGAGTATTCTCATACTACAAGGATGAGGATATTTTGATTACAACCACTAAAATATGACAAGACAAGTGTGTAGTATGCATGAATTTATGCCATGTAAATGTATGCGGTGAGGAAATCTTGTTGATGTAATATGAGTTGACAACATTAAACCATTGACAAGACATCATTGTAAATAAATAGAGTTACATTGGAAAGAAAATGAACTCATGAATGAAAAATTTAAAAATTAAGTTTTCTAGGATGGATGAGGTAAAGGGAAGCACAAGAAAGAAATGAGATCGAGGCTAAATAATCTTGAAGGGATTCAACCTAAGTTGCGCAAGGAAATCATGGTTGAGATGATGTAATAAAATAATTATTACATGGTGATGGTGCTCGCCGAAAACATGTTTTCTATCAACTATGTTATTTCCTTCATTATATACATGGTCCCACGATAAAGGTTTGATAGGGGCGGTTACGGAGATAAAGATGTGACAACAGTGAAAAAGGTATGATGTGTCATCATTGGAAGTGTGATTTGCACATCATACCATCCCTATATAAGGAAGCCACTTTTATTGAGTGGTGAACACATGACCTAACATTTCCAATTTGAATCTCATTACATTGTGGGATAATATGAAACCCTTGAAATGAAATGGTGGGATAAGAAACAAAACATGTATGAAAAACCAAATCAAACAATCCAGACATGTCAATAATGGAAGGAAAAGGATTTACGAGAGGACTCGAGTATCATAGATCTAAAGAATGCCACACTGAGATGAAGATATGGCAGTGAACTAGTATTATTTGTGGTGCTCGATGATATGGCCAACTTGAATTATTTCAAACAAGAATAATTCTAGAAGGCACACCCTAGAGTGGAGATAGAAATTTGGTAGTGGAGGAATCTTCTCAAGTTATAGCGGAAAATTATGAGATTTTGTTGGAAACCAATAAAATCTTACAAGGAAAACATGTAGTACACATGAATTCACACCAAGTAACTATACACAGTGAGGAAATCTTGTTGATTTAATGTGAGTTGATAATGCAAAACTCTTAGTGACACATCGTTGCGAAAAAAATCGAGTTACATTGGAGAGAAAGTGATATTTTGAATGGAAAAGGTGAGCAATTGAGTTGCCTAGGATGGATGAGGCAATGGAAATTACATGAAAGAAATGAGCTCTAAGATGAACAATTTTGAAGGGGATCAACCTAAGATAAGAAAGGAAATCATGGTTGAGGAAAACACATTCCAAATAGTATGACCTTGGTGATGGAACCCACTAAAAAAACTATAAGCCGTGTCATTTCCCTCACCATAAATAGGGGCCCATGATAAAGGTTTTTATAGGGGTGGTTGCGGTGATAAATATGTGACTACAATGAACAAGGTATAAAATGTGATATGTTTTGGATCCTTTATTTTAAATGTTTCATTATCTCTAAAGTGTGATTTGCACACCATACCTAACCTATAAAAAGGGAACTCACATGTATTGATTGGTTAACCTTGACTTAGCATTGAGACATTGAATCTCATTATGTTGTCGATTAATAGGACACCCTTTAAATGTAATAATGGGATAAAAAGTGAAACATGTGTGCAAATCCATACCAAATCAAATTATCCAAACATGTCAATAATGGAAGGAGAAGTATTTACAAGAGGACTTGGGTTTCATAGAGTTAAATAATAGTGTGCATTGAGATAAAGAGATGATGGTGAACTATGATATTTTATGGAACTCGATGATATATCCAACTCCAATTATTTCAAACAAGAACAAGTCTCAAAAGCTCATCCTTAAGTGGCAATAACAATTTGGTAGTGGAGGAGTCTTCTCATCCTACAATAGATGAGGATATTTTGATTGCACCCACTAATTAAGATAACAAGACAAACATGTAGTACACATGAATTATCGCTAGGTGAATGTACGCAGTGAGAAAATTTTGATGATGTAATATGAGTTGATTACACAAAACCATTATTGGCGCATTGTTTCAAACAAATCGAGTTACATTGGAGAGAAACTGAGCTCGTGAATGGAAAAGGTGATTAAATGAGTTTCCTTGAGTGGATGAGGCAACATGAAGCACATGAAAGAAATGAGATTGAGGCTTAACAATATGAAGGGGATCAACTTGAACTTCACAAAGAAAGCATGTTTTTATTTATTTATTTATTAGGATGGGACACAACCAACTTTTTGACCATGGTGATGGGGCACACCAAAAACATTCCATCAACCACGTTAGTGCCCTTGCTACAAAAGTGAGCCCATGATAATTTTTTATAGGGGTGATTGCAGTGATAAAGATATGACAACAGTGATAAAGGTAGAATGTTTCATTTATTTAGCATATGATATTTAAAAATTTCATTCATTTTACAGTGTTAAAGTTGAGGTTTTTTATTCCAAGAATCAAACTAGACTTTATGGAGAGTTGTGTGGTGAATGATGATGATGGATTTGAGGTGACCTAAAGGTAATCAAGAAGTTGCCTAAGCAAAAGGAATAAGTTTGGACAAATTACACCTGAGGCCAAGTTAAAGCATTATGAAGCAAAAGCCTTTACGTAAGAAGAAAAGAAAACTCGACTTGCATGATGGTGCTAGAAAAAACCTCAAACTTTTGGGCGACTTAAGTTGATTTGAATGTAGATATGATAGTGGAGAGCCATGGGAAGTGGTTATTATATGGATTTGAGAGATATCCGAGCTCAATCACCATACACTAGTGATATTTCATTCACAAAGTAGAGCATAAGTATAATTAACATCAAACATTAAAAGAAATCTATGTGAATGGTGAACCAAGTCATAAATTCAACAAGAGATCTAAGTTATAAAAATTCAATGTGAAGGGAAAACCAAGTCATGAATCCAAGTTTCAGGTAAACTAAATAGATGACTGTACACCATAAAAATGACATGTTATTCCAGGTGCACTCAACTTTCCGATGTCTTTCTGAGACAGCCGAAATACGAGGTATGAAGTGGGAATGAGATGGGTATATATAGTATAGATGAGATAGGTGGAGATGGAGATGGTTCGGGGTTTAGGATCAAGAAAAACGTAAATGATCAACTTGCAAGTTATTAACTTGCTTGTCAAAGGCAACGAACACTTGTCTAACCTCTACCGGGTAATATTGCGGTCGAGGATGATATTTGTCTATAATTCTCATTCAATGTTAGTGAAACCTAGGATGCCTCGACCCAATTTTCGAACTCTAGGGAATTTCCCATTCGCCTCCAAATATTCCCCAGAGAGGGTCATGTAAGAGCGAGGACGGATGTTTTAAATGCAAACTAAGGATTTTTTTGTCTAACCTAATTTGTTTGATCGGACCAATGCTTTTCGGTTATAGTAGTTTATTTTTGAGAACGTCAAAGTAGTTGATGAATTACGGTGGCAAAGGGGTCGACCTAAATACTTATGCCAATAGACCCAAGTCTATGTCCCCTTCGTATCTTTCAATGCCAGGTGGGTTAATAATTGGTTCGAATAACCTTCTACGAGGTTCAGGTGGGCCCAAAATGGTCATACCAAACACCAAATCATGAGCAATGTGAATGAATTTATACAATTGGTCAAAAAATGGGGGCGAAGGACTAAGGACATGCAATATAAGCCAATAAGAAATGAGATGTTGCATTCTTTTAAACCTCTACACTATTTTAAATTCCTAACTTTAAATAAACAACATAAATGAGATTGAATTAAATAAAATACAATTGGATTACCTTTTAATTAATTAAACCGTGTTCACTAATACTTAAATAAAGAAAATGCTTCAACTACATTAATTCTTTCTTTTTGTTATTTTCAATGAGGCTTTTCAAACAAAATAAAACAATTAAAATGATTTAAATTCCTAATTTATTTTTGTTTTCCAAGATTAAATAAAATAAATAAATAAACAATTACTTATAATAAAAATTCATTAAGCTAAAATGTAAAATAATAGCCTAATCTAATAAAAGTTTGCAGTAAATAAATGAATACTTAAATATTGAAATAATACCTACCAAGTAAGCAATGAAAATATGAAACCCTAATCACAAAGAGGGTTAGAATAGTCTTAGTTGGTTGAAGAGGTTGTTGGACTGTGTCGCAGTGGATACCGACTGAATAGAGATGGAGGACCATCGCACAAAAGCCTGAAAAAATGCAAATTCGGAAAAATTAATTAGATGGGGCGTTTGTGGGTGCCCTAGTCTAGATTTTGGGCACCCTGGTCTATGTAGATGCTAAAAAAACCTCCTCTGAGGTGTCACAAGAGGTTAACACTTATTTTCCTTTTGTCATGTGTATGTTGTTGTAAGATTTTGAGGTCGTTGTAAACTTGCAATGAAGAATAGGCCTCGCAAAACCCTCAAATAGACATCAAATCCTAAAAAGAAAGATGTAGAATGAGGGTTCAAACTGTCCTCATCCGCCACAATGGTGAACTTACAACTTAGCCTTGCACTATATCTCAAACCCAATGTAGTTTTGTGTGTGTGTGCGGAATTATGCCCTAGGTTTCTCTGTGTGTCGCACTTGAAGTAGTGAGCAAGTAACTAGATGTAGAATGTAATAAATGTGTGCATGGAAACAATAGAATCCTCTCCTATGAAGTGTGATGTAGATGAACCAACCTTTTTCCCTTGTGATGGAGCTAGATGGATGCAAATGGAGCTATAGATGCCTTTTATGGATGCAACCTTAGGTGGAGATAGTAGATGTTTAGTGTTTGGTCCCTTATTATGACTACATAACTTTATATTTATATGATTCCCTTGCTTGAACTTCGTAATTAACCCCAAAAAGTCCGACTACCAAAACGATAATATGCTCAAATGGTTAGAAAGAACCCAAAAAGTGTGACCAAATTACAAAGAGGACAAGAGCACCCAAAGGGGATGGGGGCACCTGACACTGATGTCCTGGTTGGGCGCTGGTGTCCAGAATAACAAATGTTGAAAGGTGTAAAGATAGACTGAGCAAGTAAGAGTGCAAGATTGAAAGCAAAATCATAAAACAAAGAAAGGTGGCCAAAGACATGGGCTAATTAGTAATTTTCTTACTTAGGAACCATATAAATATTAGTATGCAATCGAGACTAGATAATTACTCAAAGTGCGTGATTTTGTGTCTACAAAAATAAACTAAACAAGGAATAGTCTGATGTAGCTATTCTTTTGTTGCAGGCTTGTATAACAAATCTATTATAAAATAATGTATTTAAAATTTATTAATCTAGACAAAATGATCTTCTTCTGACAATACTTCTACCTCAGGATCTCTGGAAAGGGAAAAATCTTCTCAAAACAATTTCTTCTTTACCGTAAAAACTTTCCCCGACTGAGTAAACGTAAATCACACGGGAGAATAAAAGTGAAGAAATAAAAGATTATTGACATTATTTCTTCCTCCAACCTATTAATCTAAACAAACCTCCTCTAATTATAGTAAATAAATCATGCAAAGCTTTCAAATAATTCAAGTACAACCCCAACCTAGTTACTATTTTTCTGTGATAATAACCTAGAAGTAAGATGCATTGGTTGTCTCCTCATCTTTGTATCCTCTTCCAAAGATGAATTCCAATTGATCATGGGATATGAATATGATGACTAGTAACCAAGAAATCAAGAACCTTGGCTATGATTGGCTTGGTGCAAAGAAATGACTAAGTGTGAGAAGAAGGTAAAAATAGAGTAAAAGCACTAGTTTATCTATGTAGTCCCTCTCCATATTTCAGCAGCATAACACTTCACCAAAAATGTAAAATATCCAACCCATCATATGGGTAAAAGCTTGGTTTTTATAAAATGTTGGGAAAGAAGAAGTCAATCTACAAGTGTCGATCAAACATGTCGTTAATGGAAGGAGAAGGATTTGTGAGAGGAGTTGGGTTTCATAGAGCTAAATAATTTCATGCACTGAGTCGAAGAGATGGCGGTGAACCATGATTGTTTATGGCACTCAATGATACAACCAATTCAATTATTTCAAATAAGAACGAATCTTGAAGACACATCCTTGAGTAGTAATAATAATTTGGTAGTGGAGGAGTCTTCTCGTGCTACAACAGATGAGGAGATTTTGATTACAGCCACTAAAAGCTAACAAGACAAGTGTGCAATACACATGAATTATCACTAGGTGAGTGTATGTGGTGAGGAAATTTTGATGATGTAATATGAGTTAACTACACAAAAAAATTGGCCCATTCTTTCAAACAAATCGAGTTACATTTGAGAGAAACTGAGCTTGTGAATGGAAAATGTTACGAAATGAGTTTCCTAGGGTGAATGAGGCAACAAGAATCACATGAAAGAAATGAGATTGAGGCTTAATAGTCTTGAAGGGGGAAAATTGATCTGCACACTGAGAAAATATGGTTGAGGATGATGCAACTGACACATTTTGACCAAAGTGATGGGGCACACCAAAAACATTCCATCAACCACATCAGTGCCCTTGTTGTAGATGTGAGCCCATGATAAAGGTTTTATAGGGGTTATTGTGGTGATAAAGATGTGAAAATAGTGATAAATGTAGAATGTGTCATTATTTTACACAGTGTTAAAGTTGGGATTTTGATTCCAAGAATCAATCTAGACTTGATGGATACTTGTGTGGTGACTGATGATAATGTATTCAAGAGGTGGCCTAAAGGTAATCAAGGAGTTACCTAAGCAAAAGGAATAAGTTTGTACAAATTATACTTGAGACCAAGTTAAAGCATTTGGTCAAAGCATATAAGTGTGTCCCACTTGGTGGCCAAAAATATTTTAAATTTTGATATTTAAACTTTAAAAATTCTAGTAAATTATGGATGCCCTGGACCTTGTATATTTGATCTCTTAAAAATACATGTTTGGTCATTTTATATGTGTTTGGTCATGTTTTGTTGTGGGAAATATTTTTTTGAAGGTACAAAAAGTGTAAAAAGTGGGACACAATTATATGTTATGAAGCATTTACACAAGAAGAAAACAAAACTCAACTTGCATTATGGTGCTAGGAAAAGCCTCAAACTTGATGGGAAAGTTAAGGTGATAGTGTAGTATAAATAAGATAGTGGAGATCCATGAGAAGTGGCTATTTGATGGGTTTGAGAGATACTTGATCTCAAGCACCATACACTTGTGCGACGTCATTCTCAAGGTAGAGCATAAGTATAAAGAGCACCAAACATTGAAAGAAGTCTATGTGAAGGGAGAACCAAGTCATAAATCCAATAGGAGATCCGATTTGTAAAAATTTAATGCGAAGGGAAAACCACGTCATGAGTTCAAGTTACATGCAAACCAAATAAATGACACACACTGAATTTTTTTATAAAATATTTTTAAAGTCTTTTCTGAGTAGGCATTAAAAAAATGTTTCAAAAACGAGGAGTTTTTTATCACGGTCCATTCGAATGGAACATGTAACTTGTTTGCCATGAAATCCTTTGTTGAGTAAGCTTCAAACATCTTAAATCATCATTTTATTAATTTCAAAAAAATATCCAAAAGCAAGGGGAAAAAAATTCTTCTAAATCTTTTGGGTATATAGCTCTAGTGGGTCCATTAATTGCAACATTAAATTGTTTATTTTTTATACGTGTGAAATTTGGGAGGATATTTTGACATATAACTATAAGGTCCAATTAAAATATATTTGGAACAAAATTAAATTAGTTCACCCACCCTAATCTAAACTCGTACGAAAGAAACAACATAGAAAAATGGCTTGCCTAGTCACGCCCTAATCTAAAGGTGGCATGAGAAATGAGGAACGTAGGAAAATGGTTATTGGGAAGCAACAATCTATCCGTTGAGAAAACACATGGTGGCTAAGAATTTATAACTTGGAATGTGTAGTAAAGCTCATGAACCATTTGATTTTTTTAAAACAGATCGTCTGATGTGTCGTTACACCCTTATTGTTATTTGTGAAAATACCTTTGGTGTAATAAACCTTTCTCATATACAACTGCCATCAATGACATGAATCCCATCTGTGTAAAGACAAGGCCATCGAATATCCAAATATCTTGGAACCATTTATGTTGTCATTCATTTTGAACCATCTCAATGTTTAGTCATTAAACATATTACATGTCCTCACAGGACACCCGGCATGGAAGATAGCCAATTTCCTTGTCATTTTCCCTCTACGTTGTCCAAATTTTTTTGTGGCAGAAAGGGTGACCAAGCTATTACATCATGGCTTATGTGATATGATGGTTGTAGGTTTTACTATGGGATATCATTGTATTGGATTTGTAATCATTATGAGATGCTTGCCATTTTGGGATTGGCAATGGGGATGGAGCCCATATGCGGAGGGTTGTAGCATGTTTGTGTGCTTCATTAGGGATAATTTTAAACAAAGGTTTTGGATTTGGAAGATACCTAATATGAATATATGCATGGAAATACTAGTTCTAACTATGGACACACCATAACATGTGGTAAAGAAACTTCATAACTTTTTATTTATTTTGCTAATTTATTGTATAATTTGGGCATCACTCGGGAAATTTGTTTAACTAATGTAGGTGGATTATAGGGACTTTTATTCTTCTATTTTTTTGTGACAACAAGCAAGGTTCTCTATCTACGGGTCTTTAAATGCATCTATCTGCTCACAAGTGTGGATGGAATGTTGTTTTTCAAGTGTCTTGGCAAATATGTATGCAAAATGTGGAAGCATGCAACGGCATATGAACTATTTGACTAAATTCCCAAAAGACATCCACATGGCTTGAAATGATTATAGGATATGTTGTAAATGGATTTTTAAAGATGTGTTTTCTTGGTGACTATCGTGCATAAGAATAGGGAGTTACACCCCCGCCACCCATCTCCTCAAAATTGAGTAAGCTCTACTATAATAAAGATTTTTTTTACTCCTATGTTTTTTATCATGGAATATCATAATTACAGCCAAAAACATTATCGACATCTTCTTAAAAACATTTACATTGTTTCACAAATGCAACGACATTTTTTCAAGTTTATCAGTTCACCTTTTCTAGCATACTCTCAAACTTATGTGAATAAAATATCTTTGAAACAGAGTGTGTAGGTCCACCAAAGAAATATGGAGAAGAGAAGTTTCAAATATCTTAGTTGCAAGTTCCATGGTAGAATGTATGCAAAATGTGCAAACATGTGAAATGTTTGAAATTTTCCAAATATGTGTGGTCTCATGGATTACAATGATTCAAGGTACATAAAAAATAGGTTTTGTTGAAAATACCTTATTTTGATTGTTTTGTTAGTAAAAGCAT
This sequence comes from Taxus wallichiana var. yunnanensis, assembly GCA_018340775.1. NCBI lineage: Eukaryota > Viridiplantae > Streptophyta > Pinopsida > Cupressales > Taxaceae > Taxus > Taxus wallichiana. Next base: position 142,547,173 of record CM031235.1, read on the forward strand.
TAATAAAGTATCTATTTTATAAAATTCACCTAGATTTTCACACCCGCCCCTTACCTCTTGGGGTAAAGTTTCCCTCTGAGTTTGATGCAAGTATCTTTCCTAATTTCCAAGCCCCACAAGGAAAAATTTGGATACTTTTAGAACTTGATCTCATCCCATTTGACATATGAATTGGTTTATTTAACATAATTGTGTTTCAATTTAATTGAATTAATTTTTAACCAATAGTATTTAGCAACTTGCATTTAAATTTACTTGGATTATTTTCAAATTGGTAGTGGTTATTGAACAACTTATCTATGTGGCATACTTGAAACTATGCATGTATTTTGTTTGTACTTGAAGTGCACATGAAACATGGACATGTATTTAATATTCCATAACTAACTCAAAATTGAAAAAATTATATCAATTTTGTTAGTTTAGGGTAGAGATTCTAACAATCTGGTTTAGGATGATCTTGTAATTCATGTTGTTACTATGTTGACAAAGAGCAGTAGATGTAGATAGAGAGATATAACAATTTTAAAATGTCAATTATTTGTTGAAATGCATGTGCATTGAATGTGGCTTTAAGATCAATGTATTTGACTTGAAGAAATATTTGTGTACACATTGTTACTAAAATAAGATGTTTGACTTAAACCTTGAATGAGATGAGAAAGGTATGTTAAGATTAAACCATTTTTTAATCTTAGTAACTATTGATTGTATTAGTGAAAATAAACTCTCTTGAAGATTAATAATGAGGCTATTGTGATTTTCAAAAACTTGATAGCCTTTTGGCTTTCACTGAGATATTTTTGTTCTATGTGCAAAAAAAATTGAATTGGGATGTTCAACGTACTAATGAGAAACTAGAGATAAATACAATTTTAGTGTGTGGGAAGTCAGAATCGATGAACTACTTTCCTACACAATAAGCTAGGGTATTAAATGAATTTATGGATGCATTAATTTAATTAATGTAGTGGATAATTTACGAACTTGGTCGTTGGTAGGTGGTTTAACTATATGCTAATATCATATTTGTAAGAATTATGATTATGCCATTCCTAATCCTTGCACATTTTCTTTTTAGCTTAGTAAATATTAGGTGACATTATGGATTACCCTATAAAGCAAAATCAAGGAAATCTTGAACAACATTCTTAAAAATTGTAAACAACGGTTTTGGATTTAGAAGATACCCAATATGAATATATGCATGGAAATATCAATTCTAATGATGGATGTACTAGAATAGGTAATGAAAATTCTTATTTTTAAAAATTATTTTAGTATTTATTGTACATTTTAGGTCCATCACGAGAGAAATTTTTTTAATTGATGTGGGTGGATTATCGATGCTCTTATTCTTCTACTTTTTAACTATTGTGACAACAAACAAGATTCCCTATCCGAGAGGTTTTCGAATGCATCCATCTGCTCCACGATACGGATGGAATGTTTTTTTGTTGTTCACATTTGTTAGGAAGGGTCGTTTGTTAGATGTTTAAGTTCCAATTCCCAGGAAAATATGTATACAAAATGTGGAAGCATGCAAATTCATTTGAATTGTTTAACAAAATGCCTAAAAGACATATGGTCACATGGTCTGCAATGATTATAGGATATGCACAACAAATGGGTTTTTTAAATATGTGTTTTATTGGTGAATTTCATTCAAAATAATATGGGGTTATGTTGTTAAACATGCCCCAACAAAAACATGTCATCGCTACAAAAATAAAGAAGAGCCTAAGTTTTATTTTTTTCTCTTAAGTTTCTTTTATCATGGAATATCATAATTGCAGCCAACATAAGTCATGGAATTCTTTCCAAAGTGTTCACACTATTTTACCAAATACAAACAACATTTTTCCAAGATTATCGGTTCACATTTGCTATTATAATCCATGTCTACATCAAAAAGGAGCTTTGAAACATGGTGTACACATCCACCAGAACATTATAGAGAAGGTATGTGTGTTAGATGTTTTAGTTGCAATTGATTTTGCAGATATATATGCAAATTTTGGAAGGATGTGAATTTTAAAAAAAATCCTAAAGGTATGAGGTCTCATGGACTATAGTGATTGCAGGGTATGCAAGAAAAAAAGATTTGTTGAAAATACCTTATTTCATTTTTTTGTTGTTAAAGAAACATTAATAAAGTCCATCGAAAATTCCACGTTAGGATTGATGTAAAGTATTTTCAAATGGTTCATGTGCCTTTATCATGCTTCATGTGGTTCTCTCTTAAGAGTTCCTATCAAAGACTAATTATGTAATGTCCTTTTTTCCCACCTAAGAGATGGAAATTGGTCTTCTTGTCATTCCTTCTCCATGGCAAAGAAGCAAAAATGATGGAGAAGACCCTTGAGCATCTTTATAATGTAGTTTAACTAATATTTTTATATTTCATGTAGTTTTTCTCATTGTACAAGCCATCCTTTTCTAATCGAGCATTGGCACCAAAAAGGAGGATATAAAAGGAGATTAGAGGCATCATTTGCATCTAGATTTGGCACATTTTATTCTACTTGGGCATTGTGAGCTTGTTGCTCCTTATTCATCCACTTGAGGATGAAAACCCTCTTATGAGGATTCATTGAAGGATGAAAACCCTTCATGTGGCTTGGGTGAAGGACGAAAACCCTTCATCATTGTTTGGTCTTGAAGTGAAGAGTTGATTTGAAGATCTATTTGTAATTTCTAGCTAGTAATTGAATTATTTAGGGTGGAGCGACCTACCTTGGGTAGGGTTTGGCACATTTGGTGAAGTATTTGAGAAATCTAGTTTCATAATCTGATTTGTAATATTTTTAAAGGTTGGAATCTAAAGTTTGATGAATTTAGAGGGTTTCTAGACCCATATTTCATATTTTTCTTGTGGCTGAAATTTCCAATTCATATTTAATTTCCAGCAGTGTATTCTTCAGGATTTCTTGTGTTTTTGGGCTTTTAATATTCCATAAAATATATAAAAATAGTGGCGAGTTGGTTTGTGGTGTTTGGTGGTGATTTTTGGAGTTTTTAGTGATAGTTCAAGTCGTTGATTTTATTCTTCAGTCTGCTGCAATTTAAATTTCAGATCTGTAATTGGTGTGTTTGGTTCAAACCCTTGAAAGGGTTATTACAGTGGTATCAGAGCCCAGATCTTCAAAAGGCCTAGGGTTTATGGAAGAAGGTAACAAGGGTTACATCTACTACTAAAGGAGGAAGGAGGCAGAAAAAGAGGACCAGCCAAGAGAGGAGGAAAATATAGCTGATTTTGATTCTCAAGAAGCTAAGGTGGACAAGCTAATTGTCGGCCAAGAGAGACTCGCAAACACTATGGACTTCCTAGCACTTTCTCTCCAAAAAATCATTGAACCAAGGGTTCAAATTGGTGAAGGGAGTTTGAGTGGATAAAATGATGCCAAGAGACACAATGGATCAATGTGAGTCCATCTAGTTGGAGGCCCACTTTCATCCCTAGAGAGGAGGCCATTCCGAAAGAAGAACCAAGACCGATGGGAAGAAGAAATATTGTAGTGAGCTATGAAGATTATATGGCCTTGTCTAGAGATCCATGATCTCATTTCTCTTTCCAAGTTCATGGGATTGGATAGAGGAATATCTAGGCTCGCGCCTAGGCATGCCATGCCACATAGAGAGGTACAAATTGCTTTGGGTAAATTTTATTTTATACATTTGATGGATCTACAAAAGGTACAGTTAGAGCATGGATTCAAAGGTTAAATAATTATTTGTCTAATTATTTGTTTAAGCTCATGGTAGAAGAAGATGCAATTAAATTTTCCACTTTACATCTTGAGGAATTTCCCATGAGTGGTGGTTTCATGGACTTGTGACCCAACGACATAGTGAAATTCATGTCTATGATATTTTTTCAAAGGTTCATTGATATATTTGATAGAGTAGATCCGGAGGTACATTTCTATGAGATTTCTCAATGGAAACAATAAGGTACCATAGAGGAATATGAAGATGATTTTAAGAGGATTTCCATAATGATTCTGAGATGTATCCAAAAGAAGACTTGATGTGATTTTTGTAGAGGGTTTGATTGAGCCCCTAATGGGTTAGTTCATGCATTTGATCCTTTGCTCTCTACAAGAAGTAATAAATAATTCTCTAGATCTTGAAGGTGTTGCCCCAAAGTCAAAAGCAATCACCAATGTTCTAAAGGCCAATTGGAGAGGGGTAAAATCCCCCAAGCAGCTACAAAGCATCCCTTTTGACCAGCCAAAGAGATCCCTTCAAAAATGCCTCATGCTCCCATATATCTGTAGAAAACCAGCCATGAGAAGGAAGAAAAAAATGAATTAAGAAGGAAATTTGTGTTTTTTAATGCAAGGATCCATGGACTTCATGACACCATTACTTGGGAAAAGGTAAGATTCATTATATAGAATTAATTTCATATTTTGATGATAGTGATAGTAATGAGGATGAGACTAGGCGTAATGATATATTGGAAAAATATTCGAGAGGAGGTAACTAGCACTCTTTCCACCTTAGTGGGGGCCCCAAGTTACAACTCTTTTATTATTGAGGGTGTTCTACAAGGGAAAACTATCACAATTTTGATTGATGGAGGAGCTACTCATAATTTTATAAATGCATGCTTTGTTTCAAATTTGAAATTGATGGTTGAGAACTTCAAAGGATTCATTGTTAGGATAACAAATGGGTACTCTATGTAATGTATAAAAAGGTTTTATCAACTCACATCGCCATGGGGTCATATGAGGTATGTGCTGATTTTTTTGTGATTGATATGGCTGAGTTTAATACCCCAAGGGGATAGATGATGATGATGTGTCTATAGATGAAGGGGATTTTGATAGGCGTAATGATTGTTTGGTTTGAGATGGTTTGATGGAATATTTTGATTTTTTCTTAGATTTTGAGGTGGATGAGGATGGTTGTGTTTGAATTTGAGTCTTGGTTGATGATGTGGATGACTTAGATTCGATTTTGAGAATATAAGTGGTAGATAGTTTAGAAGGAGGATTTGTTTTAGAAGAAAATTATTGTTAGGTTGTATTACTAGTGGTGGAAGTTTTAGATGAAGGGGTGGCCCTAAAATAGAAGAGGGTGCTCTTAAGGATGATGATGATGTAGTCTTAAAGTTGTTGGTCTTAGGGAAGGAAGCTACAACATTTTTGTGCAGATTGTGTAAGATATTTCTGAATGGGAACGCCAAGGTTTTTAGTTTTCACTTGTAGAGATTTATCCTTGGAGGAAGCAGTGGCATCTTTAGTTGGAGGATCCGTGGTGACTGGTTTTGGTAGCAATGCTGGTAATATTGATGGTGGAAGATGTTTCTGCATGATGCATTTAACAACGTCTAAAGGGGAGATTGATTGTGTGGATTTGGGATGTATGGATGTAGGTGTTTTTGGTGTGATAGAAGTGTCACTTGTACTTGTATTAGTTATATGGGTAGGCGATGGCATAGTCATGGATTTAATTTCAAATGTTGGTGAGGAGATGATTATTTTATACATGGGGTATGAATGTCATTTGTGGTTGTCTTAGGTGGGGGTGGTTGTGTCATAAATTTTTCAAGGGTATCATAGTTATACTTGCAAGTTGAGAGGTGATTTCATAAGATGTGGTTAATGTGGAGATGGGTGTAGAAATGGATGTTGCAAAATAAAGGGGCTCAATGGATGAAGTTATAGATGGTGAAGATGAAGAAGTGGGTATAATCAAGTCTAAAGAAGTTGTGGTGATGGTAGATTTTGATGAAGGTATGATAGTTGGAGAGGGATCTAAAATAGATGTAGTTGTCATAGATGATGGAGTTTGGGATGTTGATGTGGAAATTTGATCTATGGTGTTAGTGATGTGGAAGGTGTGTTCTTCTTATTAGGTGGATGGTTTTGGAAATTTTGTTTGAAGAAATCCAAGGGTTGATTAGGTGGTGCATTAGGGTTGTCCACTTGGACGTCACCCGAGTTTATAAGTTTTTGGACCAAATCTTTAAATGTGTGACACCTTTCAATTTCATGGCCGTAGACTTGGTGATATTTGCAATACTACTCTTTGCGATACCATGTTGGTTTAGGTTGTATTTCGTCAAATGGTCTAATAGGTGGAATTCGAATGAGATTAACCGCCATCAACTTGTCAAAAATTGAACTATATGACTCCCAAGAGGGGTGTAATTGGGGGTTGGTCTAGGAGTGCTTTGCGGAGCCTCTGTATGAGAAGTAGATGTGGATGATGACTTGACCACAATGGTTTTAGTGGTGGTTTTACACTTTTTATTATGTGTGGATGATTTTTGAACTCCGTTTTAGGATTGTTGGATCAAATTTTAAGATGGCCTTGCTCAAGGGCATGAAGTTCAAGTTTACGAGCCATGGTGAATGCTTCCTCAAAAGTTTGAAATGATTGGATTTGAAGGGTGGATGAAATATGCTTCACACAAGACCATGAGAAGAGTTCAATGAGCACGTTCTGTGAGAGAGGATATGAGATTTGGTTGATGTTGTTATGCCATCGTACAATGAAGTCAGCAATAAATTTGTCATCATATTGTCGGATGTCATAAAGGTCGGTGATGGTAATTTTGTGTGTAATGTTTATTGAAAAGTGTTCAAGGAAGAGTTGTGCAAGTTGAGTGAATGTGAAAAGAGAATAATGTGGAATTTTGTTATACGAATCTAGGGTTGGTTTGGCCAAAGACACAGGAAATGTGCTTAACATGAGGTCTCGATAATGAAAAATAAGATAGCACACATATCTAAATGCACGTAGATGTTGTTGAGGATCCTCCTTACTATTGAATTTAGAAAATTTAAGCATTTCCAAATGAGGAGGATAATGTTTGATCGGAATAGATGGGTTGATGGGTTTGTTGCAAATTTGATCATAAGAAAACACGGTTTTAGATCCCATGGTTGCAGATTCGAGATTATCCATTCTACTCAATAGAGCCTATAGGGGATCATTGGATGGTTGAGATGTCACAATAGGAATTTGAGATGTGTATGACGTGGATGGATGGGGTTGTTGATATACTTGATAGTTTTGAGGGTGTGTTGGTGTTGATGGAGGTAATTGATGAGGGGGAATATAATTAAAGGGTTGTGATTGTATGGGTTGAGATTTAGAATGCAAACAGAACACCATGATAACTTTTATGTTGGGTGATGAAATCCCAATCAACTCCACCTGGTAGGGGATGTCTAGAAGTGTAAGTTAATTTTTGAGTTTGGTTGTGTGTGATGAAGTGAAATGTAATGTGTTAAGCTAGATTTCCAAGAAAGGGTGCAAGGGTTGATTTTAGATCCAAAACCAAGTGTGTAATTTGATGAGAACAAACAAGAAAGAAATGGAAAGTATGATGCAAAAGGAGAAACTAAGAAAAAGGAGAATACCTGGAATACACTTTTCCTTTTTATATGATATTCAAACCAACATATAAGAAAAATCCAATCCAAGAAATCCACAATGCAACTCGATCAAGCAAACACAATGCAACATATATTCCTTCCTTATAAGGTTAGTGAAAATGAAAGGAAATGAAAAATAAACCAAAAAGAATCACCTAAAGAGGGTAGGTCCCATCGGGCATGCCAGAATGTTGACCAAGATTTCTTCTTTCCTATTCAAGTTAATGACTAGTAATGAAAGAAACTAGCAACTCAAAACATGGAGGGTTTATGGTACCTCAAAGTGATAATATGGACGGGTGCAAATGATGAAAACCTCCTTGTTGCAAGCTTGATGATCTGCACAACAAAGAACACTAGAAGAAAAATGGATTAGTAGATTGGATGGAGGGCTGCCCGACTAAGTCGGTTCTAAGAAGCGTGAACTTCCTTGGATGGATGTCAACCCTCTTGTATATGATATAAAATGTAAAACCTGATAATGGATTTGATAACAACATATAAAATTTAAAACCTTATAATGGATCTGATAACAGCATAGAATATCTTAAATAGAAATCTGAAATTAGATCTAAGGTAATAATGAGTAAATCTTATTCAAATATGAAAAAATGAGGAAAACCTGACAAAGGTCGATGGCGACCTAGGGACACGATGGGTTAATCAATGATGACTAGGGAGGGATGAGGAAGATCTGACCTGAAAATAGATCTGCAAGATCTTGTGGATGAATATGAACTAAAAATACCTAAAAGCGAGTCTAAGATGGACACAAACACCTACAGAACATATTGAAACCTAAGAATGGGTGAAAGGATATAAGGAAAATATGGAAAGGGATGGAAAAGGGTGGAGTGATAGGGCTATTCAACAATGACTAGAGAGGAATCGATGAAAACTAGAGTCTAAGAACACATATCGAGTGACAAAATGACCAAATCGAGTGACAAAAAAGAGACTATGAGAAGAAAACGAGAATTGGATGAAGATTTGAGTGACAAAAACAAAGCTGAATAGGGCTTGGGTTGATGGTTCCCAGGCCGAATCGATGGTGACTGGACTAGTTAGGGTATGAATGAAGATGGGATGACTAAAATGAATACCTACGAACAAAATTGAAGGCTAAAATGGAATGAGTAGAGATCCATGAAGCTATCGGAACCTGTACAAGATGTTAAAGACAACAACATGCAACAATATGATAATGTAAGCACATGAAAATGACAAGGTAAGAGAGGTCTCCCTAGATCACCAAATTAGATGCACAATAGCTCCAAGAAGATTGCAAGATGTGTAGGATAACTGCAAGAGTACTCAAAATGTAAGAAAGATAAGAAGATAGCTCAAAAGTCTCAATGTTGCATCCTCTAGAAAGCATGGGGCAAGGGCATATGTATAGGGTTGACAACGACTTGGATGGGTTGCCATCGATTGTGGGGAGACATTCATTAGGGCGGTGAGATGATGCCTAACTCGAGGCATTGATGCCCAAATGAAGTGGGATTAGGGTTTAGATGGATAGAGATGAGATAGGGTTGCATAGGGAAGATAAATAGGTAGGTGGGAGATTAGGATGAGTAAATAAAGGCCCTTGATAGGTAAATTTATTAAATCAAGGCCTAGAGATTACAAATTAGAAGCCTATGGATGAAAGATGAGGGACTTAGGGATGAGAGATGAATTAGGTGGAGATTAAAATTGATTAATGATGATTAAGGGTGATTAGAATGATTTAGGGAAATAAAAATATAATGAGATGAGGATTAGAATAAATTATGGATAATTAATTAATAAAATGGGTAATGCATGATTAAAGGTGAGAAAATAAGAATTAATGGGATGAATTGGATTTTAAGAGGGAAAATGAAATTTGAATGGGTGGCCAAGGTTAATGAGAGTGAATGCGGGGTGAAGGGGAGGAATGATACCAAAATTGGTGTCTACAAGTTAGTACAAGAAAAGACAAGCGCTCATGTATAAGATAAAATGTAAGCTACGCAGACAATGTATAAGCTAATATGCAAGTAGAAGGTAAAGTAGACCACGAAAAGTGGGTTGTAAACATGGGACATCACTCATGATGTCGCAATACAATCAAGGCCATAATGGCCGCAAACAGACAAGTGTGCACACAAGACAAAGGGAAAATCCCGTAAACAATAACATACATTGGAAGACAATGTAACAAACAATCATGGAAGTAAGTAGCCATGTATATAAAATGTTGCACATGAAGCACCCATTAGCATGCTATAAAGATAAAAATTATGTCAAAGCATGTATAATCTAAGAAACTAGTGTGCGATGAAACAATAACACATGTAATGTACTGATAGTTGATGCCCCAGGAGCCACTTTGTGAGGCTGGTACTAGGTATTTCGCCAAGCATCCATCTGCGTGTAATGGATTTATATAATCTATGATCACAACTAGAAATAAAGTGAACGTGCATGTTTTTATAATAAATACAATGTCATACAATATATTTATCTAGCATGTGTAATAAAATGAAAATGTAACAAGTAAATGTGAGAAAGAGTAAATGCAACCAAGATATGTAGTATGTTGTGGATGAGACGGAATGGAATGAAGTGTGAATGATAGGTGTAGTGTTCCCCTCAAGTGGATGTGTATGTATACAATGAGGTTTATTTCTTCAAGCCCCCTCAAGTGATCAAGAATGAACCATAAACGAGAGTGCATCATCGGTAAATGGTTTGAAGTGTACACTAAAAATATGTTGATTGTAATTTTTCATGTAATATGTAGGATTAAATGCGATAAAGTGAAATTGATGAGGTGGTATAATGTGTGATGATTTAGCCTAAAACGTATATCACTAAACATGTGAGGAAGATGTCAAACAATGTGATGATGTAGCATAAAGCGTATATCACAAAATATATAAATGGAAAATGATTATAAAGCGCGATGATGTAGCCCAAAGCATATATCATGAAATGTGTAAGGGGAATGATAGAAAGCATGATGTTGTAGCACAAAGCATATATCACAAAATGTATGATTAGGATGATAGAAGGCATGATGATTTAGCATAAAGTATATATCAAAAAATGTATGAATAAGGTAATGGTAAAAAATGTCTCATGGTGTGATTGAATGTGAAGAGGAAAGTGTAGAATGATATAGGTGTGATGAGGTGAGGTTCACTTTTGATTTGGACCCTTAGTAGTTGAGTATGAACCATTGGACTAGAGTGTGTCATTGGGTAGTGAGTGCAACACATAAAAGTAGATGTAAGAAATATGTAGCATGAATGTGTATGGTGAGTAAGATGCAAAATGTGTGATAGATGATGTAATAAGAGAATTTTGAATGTGTAGAATGTGTGTTGTGTGAGATGTGTAATGTGTAGTGTGACTAAGAAATGCTAGAGATATGTGTGGTGAATGTGTCTAGTGTAAAATGTGTGATATGGTCAAGTGTATGATAATGCATGGTGTGTATAGTGTGCAGTGTGTGAGGTTCATGTGTGTAGTATGCCCTCAACAGTCAAGTGTGAACCGTAGCACAAGAGTGTGTCATCGAGTAATGGCGATACTGGTGTATATGTTGTGTGTAAAGATCTATGTGTGATGTGATGAGAGTATAAGACTGTGTTGATGCTAAAGGGGGAGAGAATAAGCATGATTCCCCCAAACATGCGATGGTGAGTACACTATCTGATAAAAGTGAAATATGAAGACCCTCCGCCCGATGCTGGTGGAGATGAAGGTGTGTGATTATGCTCTAAGAGTAGTGGTATATGAGATAGACATTGTGCAAGTGAGTGAATTCTATATGCATACGTATGATGACTGTATTATGGGCATCTTAGGGTAACAAAATGTGTAGGTAATAAAGACCTATATGAATCGAACACAATAGTAATGAATACTTACATTGGAATAAATTGAGGTGGTGACCTACTTCAGATGGAGGATCTGTCCAAAGAATGGGCCTAGAATAATGTATTGGATTAGTAGATTGATGAGACCACGAGGTCATGTGCGAGTAGGTGAGCTAGGAGCAGATTGTGCTTTAGGTGTTAAAAGTTGTGATGCACTAGATAAACTCGGTGATGTAGTGGCAACCATGAGAGGAGATGGTGGCCATGGAGTAGATAGAGGAACACCATTGATAGAAATGACTTGATTGTTGTGAATGAATTTTATATGTAAATGATTCATAGAGATTATATACATAGACTGCGGATCCAATTGAGGCCTAAGAGCATGTCACATCCTTCGACTTTTTTTCCCATAAGGAAGGGAACCAACATAGTAAGAGTACCGACTGTAACGTGAAGCTTGATAACACCATAGGAATTGTTCATTAGATATGATATTTGTGAAATTGGATAACAAAAGAAGCAAGACGTGGAATACAACACACGATAATGGTCCACGATGGATCAACCTTAGTTTTATTGATAGAGATAGATCTGATAGAGGCACTAATGTGTAAGTGATTAGAAGAAAATGCCACATGATAATCATGGTCAGAGAAATAAATGATTGGAGGAGACATCTCTATATTAGCAACTAAGAAATCAAGAGCCCCGATGTAGGAGGAGGAATTGTGTGATATGTATGATTAGCTAAAGAGTCATCTAGTTTATTTTCATGTTTTGGAAGTGGATTGTTAAATATCTTGAGCTTATGATTGTCATTAATAGGTGTAGAATTTGGAGGCTCTAGAAGCTCAATTTTATTATTCTCGATCAAATCTTGGATGAGATTTTGAAGTTTGAAACAATGATCTATAGAGTGCCCTATGCATTGATGATAGTCACAATGGAAGTTTTCATCATAAGTATGACCTTTTGGATGAGATGGATCTAATTAGAGTGGAGGAGGAAGTGTGATGAGATTACTTTCAATAAGTTGTGGAAGCAAAATATGTGGAAGGATAGTTAACTTCATGTATGTACGCCGAGGTGGTTGTAATTGAAGCTCTCTGGTGGTGGATACTACGTTAACAGTAATTTTTGTGTCATTTGGTTTGGTGGTTGATGGTTTAAATGTTGACTTACTTTGAAAACATGTAGAAGATGATGTTTTCTCTTGATATTTAAGCTTTCCTATAAATAAGAGCTTAGTTTTGCGAAGCTTAAGAGTATGACATAGTTGATTAAATGAGGGAGATGTCTAAAAGATAATTCTGTCACGGAGAGGTTGATGGAATCACGAATAAATAGGTCCTAAAGCTTCGAGTCCACAAGCACAATTGACATCTTAGCTAGGTTATTTTTGTATCATAAACATAGTCCGCTAAGTGTTCGTTAGATCCTTGTCTAAGTTGTGTGAGTTGTGTTAGTGCAAATCAGCAACACCCATGGATGTTGATTAGATTTCTAGTTTGATCATACTAGCATCCAATGTGATTGCACAACATGGAATCCTTTCTCCAAGCGTGGGACTTGAAAATGAGAAAGGAATCTCGAGAGAAAGGTGGTTCCTCTTCCTAAACTACTGCCACAAGCTATTCCGGTGCGGGGAAAGCTAATCTAATCCTAATCTAACCATGCCAAGGAGACAGAGAGAGAGAGAGAAAAGGGAAAAACAAAGCCTACACTAAAACGGTGATACACCAGAGAAGGAAAATGTTGAACATCTATCAAAACTTGCCATGGACAAGGAGAGGTGAGCGATGGGAAGGATGGACGAGATGCATCGAAAGGCCCAAGGATAGATTTCACACGTAAAATGTCCCAAAACTCCATGAACACAGCTCCAAACCTGTAATGAGTATTAAAACATGCACAAATACTTTCAATGAAGAGAGGCAAGAAGAAAGACAAGCGAAAAACGAGCAAGGATGGATAGATGCATCACGAAACACGTTTTTGTTGCTCCAGAAGTTTGCACAGAACATCATTTTAATGGTAAAAGGAAAAAATGCCATTACAGAGTAGGAGAGGAGGTTCGAACTCCATTTTCAACCCCTAGAGAAGAAAATAAGGGAGGCAAGCTGAAAAGATGAACAACCTTTTGAAAAATGAGCCAAATGCGGCTTTATACAATATGGGTAGAAGCCCAGAGAGAGAAAACGTGAAAAAATGTGGGAGCCATTCCTCATTGAATGCATATGCATTAAAATAGCATGGGAATCCTTACAGACCCATGCCCTGACATTTTTGGCCGTGTTGGAGAATAATGCGACCCATTTCGCATTAAAACTGGTTGTTGAAACGTCAGTTCTGGCCATTACCACGCGTCAGAGATGTTTCTTGATTTTCTCTCTCCATACTGAACCAAAATGCAAGATTGACCCAAGAATCGTGTAGAGAATTTTACCAGCTTTCCATTGATATAAAGAACATGAAAATCTGAGCTCTGGATCGAAAGTTATGGCCATTTGAAGATTTAGGGCAAAAACAGGCCAAATCGGGTCGGCGGGAAAATTTTTGAATATTTTCCCACGCGTCGCCAGTCCAGGTGCCACGTGGCAAAATTTAATTGGTTGCGGGCCCTTCCTACTCCATTTTACTTCATTTTAGCCTTTGGCAGATTTTCCAACATTCCCCGCTCGCCACTTGGATGACACGTCTTGAGGCTCGATTCGTTCGCGGGTTCATCTTTTGAAAATTCCTTTCGGGCCTTAAACTTGGACACGTGCCACTATTTTATTGGTTCGGGCCTGAGGGCACATTTTACCTTGCGCCAAACACTTAGCCAAATTTCCAACTTTTCCTCTTCTGACACATGGCACACTCTGATTCGTCCGCATGGCCTCCTTGTCTCTGCTTTGCGGCCCTCTCGCCTTTTCGCGCCCCACGCGTCCCTCGCGCACCTTTTGCCCAGATGTCCCAATGAAAATCTCTCCCTTCGGCCAATTCGGGCTTCATTGTTCCTGTTTGAGGTGAAGACACATGGTAAAGATTCTATTGGCTGGCTCTTTCGGCTTCCGCGTCCTCTCAAATTACTTTTTTGGCCCGGATGTCCCAAACTATCTCTGGGATGAAAGTCTCTCCAAATGTTCGGCCGAATCGGCCGGTTTGTGTCCTCGTGTACTTTTGGTCCGGATGTCCCAGACCATGTGATAACAACACTTAGTCATTTTTCCACCTTCAACCGGTTCGCCTTTTTGCGTCATCGCGCACGCCCCGACGTCCCAATCGGTGGTCCCAAGAGGACCGCCTGAGACAAGACTTAGCCGATTTTCTCTGTATTTGGCACAAGCTTGGCTTGTTTTCGCAAATTTTTCACATTTTTAAAAATCGTTGGGTTTTGTTCTTGGAGCAGGGAGAGTTAGAAAGAAGCCGAGGGGGCCCTAAAAAACACGATTTTTGGATTTAATCAATCCATTTACTTGGATGAATAATCGATGCATGTTATCAAAATTACCTGGGGGTGAATTTTGGATAACAATTTAGACTCAACTGGGGTCATCTCACGCTAGATGAAGTTATTACAGAAGCATCCATTGGGCATGGAGTCATGAGTTGTAGCCCACAAACCGATCTGAACTTTGAAAACCTCCTCTAAGCCACTTGGAAACCCACCGAAATGGATCGTTCTCACCAAAATGCCCTTTGAAATGGGTATGCAAAGAGCAAAACCAGCACCACAAAAACTATGTACAAAACTGAAAATCATACATGCTCCAAATGGAACATGCGAGTGTGCACAAGCACTTCTTCTGCTAAAAACAAACCTACCTACTCTACTCTAACTAGAAGCAAAGGCAAGCTAAACAAACCCTGCAATTGGTTGTGAGAAATAGCTTCCCTTTCTCAAAAGTGGCAGCCATGCAATTGATTTGGAGCTAATCATGGCTGTTAGGATGATGGAAAATCAACAAGAAGCTGGTCTTCCACCCAAATCATCAAGGTATCACTTCATGAAGGTGAATCAATACCTCTTTTAGTTGCTCTGCATTTGGATTGAAGAGGTATGACGGCTGATCCTTAGTACTTTCAGTAGCTCATCCTCATGCTTAGAAGTAAGCATGGTAGTTATGACTTCTCCTTTGACTCCAATGAAGTCAAATACGATTAGGCAAGGTCTGATCCATTTGATATGCCCATAGTTCTCGACTTTCAACTCCAAAATGGAGTCTTCTTGTAGACCTTCTTGAAAGGATGGTGTGGAAGCAATGGTAGAATCTTTGTGCCCTTTCTCTTCCTCTAATGAAGAACATGGAAGATTTAAATCTCCCAATCTTGATTCCAAAGAGCTGCTTATAAGATGCGAGGCTCCTAAAATGTGCTCTCCTTCATGACAGGTGAGGCTCAAGTGTTTGGAATGTGGATGATGAAAGAGAGAATGGTGGAAACTCAACCGGTTCTTCTCCATCAAAATAGTCCTCCAAATCTGACAGATAAACTGCCTCATGGCTGTCCTGCTGCAAATGCTCAACTTCCTCCATGGTGTCTTCTTGATCTGTAACTTGACCACCATGGTTTCTTTCACCCTCCAACATTGAGTTTGAGAGATCAAACTCCTCTTCAGTACTAGAACTTGAGAGAGGTGAAGTAGAAAGAAGAACTGAAGGTTCTCTGTAGCCTGCTTTGTGCTCAAAGCCCTTGGATCTGCAATTTTCTCCTCCACAACTAGAATGTGCTCCTCTTCTTTTGGATCTGGAGCAGCTTCTCCTTTCTCTACTACTTGAAGACAATCTTGCTCTTGATAGAACTCTTCCTCCAACATGAAGTTTGTCAAGTCAAACTCTTCGATCTGCTGCTCTAGAGGACAAGTTGGGACTGCAAGATCTTCTTCTAAGCTTTCTTCCTTTATGGCTGATTGTGCAACTTGAATTGAATCAGCATTCCCTTCAAATAGAGTGCCAACATGGACACTACTTTACGAGCCGACTCCGGCCTGATCCGCTTCTTCTTTTTCTCTTCTTCGCTGCCACAAAATCAGTCTTAACCACCATTTGTTCAACCTTAGCCTCTTCTGTAGGTTTAACCATCAAGGGGATCTTTTTCATCCCAAATTTGGCAGCCCAAACCCTCAAGTTGTCTGTCATTTCTTTTTTGTTGGGCTCCTCTTCTTGCTGTCCTTCATGGCTGATTTTTGCAATTTCTTCTTCCCCACATGGAATTGGGAATGCAAGAGGAGGGATGGGTTGTAACTCAATTGATTTGGAAATTTTTGTGGTGGTAGAGGAGGTGAAACCTCTTGTTTCTTTGGAGGAGGGGGTATTTCTTTTAGCTCTTGTGGAGGGGATGACTGTTTGGAAGGAAAAAGGAAAGAAGAATTGAGGTGTGGTGGAAGACTGAGAGGTGGAGACATGGAATCAACATTTGGGACAGCAGATGGAGAGTTTAGAATTTATAATTCCAAATGAGATGATTTTGCTTGAGTAATGGGAAGAGAAAAACCAGATGATGGTGTAGAACTTACCCATTGACAAGGTTGTTCAACAACAAGTGTATAGGCCTCTATTTCTGTTGTCCATTGTGCAAGTTGGGGCAGCATCTTCATCATGAAGTCCAACTTCCTGAGGGCTGAAGTGTCTTGGAAAAGGGCCTCCCATGGACAAGGAGTCCTATGACCAATTTTGAAAGCTCTCATTTGAGTTGTTACTCTGGGATCGCACCATCTTTACCTCCATCTTTTGGATTTTCTCCAACAAACCAGCATCTTGCATTCGATTGTCTTCATTATATGCATACTCTTGTTCTTGGAAAGATCCATAGCCAAAATTATTTTGGCATTGGTGCTCATATTGGTATGCATGCTGATTTTGAATTTGTTCAAAATGCTGATTTGGAGGATTTAAAAAACATGTTGGAGGTGGGAAACATTGCTGCGTTGTTGTTGAAAATGTGAATTCCATGATGGAAATGAAGTCATGATTGCACAACTTCATGGAATGGAAAATAATGAAAGAGATGGAAAGAAGGATGGATGGGAATGGATGAAAAGCAGTGTCAGCAACTTCTAGAAATGGGTTAATTTGATCGAGATGGAGTCACCAGATGTGTTTGCAAGTGCCTCCAAAGGCTGAAATCTTCACAGGAACACACCAACCTACAAAAGATGAAGTGGAAGACCTCTAAGGTCCCACCGGGTGTGCCAGAACTGTTAGTGCAAATCACAGCACCCCTGGATGTTGATCAGATTTCTAGTTTGATCATACTAGCATCCAGTGTGATTGCACAACATTGAATCCTTTCTCCAAGTGTGGGACTTGCAAAAATGAGAAAGGAATCTCCAGAGAAGGCTGGTTCCTCTTCCTAAACTACCTGCCACAAGCTATTCCAGTGTAGGAAAGCTAATCTAATCCTAATCTAACCATGCCAAGGAGACAGAGAGAGAGAGAGAGAAAAGGGAAAAACAGAGCCTACACTAAAACGGTGATACACCAGAGAAGGAAAATGTTGAACATCTATCAAAACTGCCATGGACAAGGAGAGGTGAGCAATGGGAAGGATGGACAGATGCATCACAAGCCCAAGGATAGATTTCACACAGAAAATGTCCCAAAACTCCATGAACACAGCTCCAAACCTGTAATGAGTATTAAAACATGCACAAATACTTTCAATGAAGAGAGGCAAGAAGAAAACAAGCGAAAAATGAGCAAGGATGGACAGATGCATCACGAAACACGTTTTTGTTGCTCCAGAAGTTTACACAGAACATCATTTTAATGGTAAAAGGAAAAAATGCCATTACAGAGTAGGGGAGGAGGTTCAAACTCCATTTTCAACCCTGGAGAAGAAAATAAGGGAGGGCCGAGCTGAAAAGATGAACAACCTTTTGAAAAATGAGCCAAATCGGCTTTATACAATGCATGGGTCGAGCCCAGGAGAGAGAAAACGTGAAAAAAATGTGGGAGCCATTCCTCATTGAATGCAGATGCATTAAAATAGCATGGGCGTCCTTACAGACCCATGCCCTGACATTTTTGGCCGTGCTGGAGAAGAATGCGACCCATTTCGCATTAAAACTGGTTGTTGAAACGTCAGTTCTGGCCATTACCACGCGCCAGAGATGTTTCTTGATTTTCTCTCTCCAAACTGAACCAAAATGCAAGATTGACCCTGGAATCGTGTAGATAATTTCACCAGCTTTCCATTGATATAAAGAACGTGAAAATCGAGCTCTGGATCGAAAGTTATGGCGATTTGAAGATTTAGGGCAAAACAAGCCCAAATCGGGTCGGCGGGAAAAATTTTGAATATTTTCCCACGCGTCGCTAGTCCAGGTGCCACGTGGCAAAATTTAATTGGTCGCGGGCCCTTCCTGCTCCATTTTACTTCATTTTAGCCTTTGGCGGATTTTCCAACATTCCCCGCGCTCCGCCACTTGGATGACACATGCCGATTAGCTCTGATTCGTTCGCGGGCTCATCCTTTGAAAATTCCTTTCGGGCCCTTAAACTTGGACACGTGCCACTATTTTATTGGTTCGGGCCTGAGGGGCGCATTTTTACCTTGCGCCAAACACTTAGCCAAATTTCCAACTTTTCCTCTTCTGACACGTGGCACGCTCTGATTCGTCGTGGCCTCCTTGTCTCTATTGCGGCCCTCTCGCCTTTTGCACCCCACGCGTCCCTCACGTACCTTTGGCCCGAGATGTCCCAAACGAAAATCTCCTGCTTCGGCCGATTCGGGCTTCCTTGTTCCTATTTGAGGTGAAGACACGTGGCAAGATTCTATTCGTTGGCTCTTTCGGCTTTCCGCGTCCTCCACGTACTTTTGGCCCGGATGTCCCAAACAGTCTCGGACGAAAGGTCTCCTATTTCGGCCGAATCAGTGGTTCGCGTCCTCCACGTACTTTTGTTCCGGTTGTCCTGCAGACCGCGCGATAACAACACTTAGTCATTTTTTCCACCTTCGGCCGGTTCACCTTTTCGCGTCCCTCGCGACCCCAACGTCCCAACTGTCCCAAGGACCGCCAGGACAAGACTTAGCCGATTTTCTCTGTATTTCAGCCCCAAGCTTGGCTTTTGCAATTTTTTCACACTTTTAAAACTCGTTGGGTTTTCTTCTTGGACAGGAGGGTTAGAAAGAAGCCGAGGGGGCCCCAAAAACATGATTTCAGGATTTAATCAATCTATTTGCACGGGACTTGAATAATCGATGCATGTTATCAAAATTACCCAGGGGGTGAATTTTGGATAACAAGTTGTTCATAGGAGATCTTGGATCTGATGTTGATATAGAACTAAGTGAGAAATGCATCGTCCAAATGCATGAAAGATGTTACCGAGTGAACAGTAGGTCATTGAACCAACGCATCACATAATCAAGGAGACTACAAGGAAAGATCTTAGCTAGGAGAATGTGATCATCCATAAAATCTAGACAAGCCACATGGAATACTCAGAGATTTTCTTGGGGGTCACCATGCCCATTGAAAATGGGAAGCTTAGGGGTGAAAATTTTAGGTGGAAGGGAGAAAGTGCATATAGCTAGTGCAAATGGAGTATGTACTAATAAATTGTAATCCACATATGGAAACATATGAGAAGTAGCATGTCGTAATTGATGAATTTACACTTGAAGGTCTTGAAAAAGGGAGGATAAATATTCGGCCTGGTGGAAGGATCTTTCCGTGTATGAGAAACAAGAGGTGGGGTATATTGATTAATAGGAGTAGGGATAGAAATGGGAATGGTGGAAATGGGTGGAAGAGTGGAAGAAAGTGGTTGAGTAGAAATGGTGGTGGGAATAGTAGTAGAAGCATTAAGCTCTGTGAGGTTCGTAGCTTCCTCACAAGCAACATATAAAAGCAAGTCTAGATCTTGGGGATGCTCAGTGATATGATCATTAAGGGCTTAAGATGGGCTTTAGTAAATTCTTTAGAAGATTGAGCCATAGTAATAAGAGGAGAAGAGCTCTAAGTGGAATGTGGTTTTGAAGGTTGGACTCACCAGATTAATTATGCAAAATATGGAATATTATGCCCAATATTATGTTATACAAAAGCAGTAAATAAATGATGTAATAAAAATACAAAAATATACTAAAGCAAGCTAAGCAATAAATGATGAAAACCTAATTACAAAGGAGGGTAAAAGGCCTTAGCTGATTTGCAGTAAATTCTAAACTAAACCAAATCTCTGACAGGTTGAACAGAGAGGAAGAAGCATCACAGAGAAGCCTTGGAAAATTCAGATATGGAGGTACATGCTAGATTGGGGAACCTAGAGAGGGATAGGGGCACCCACGACTTTGCATTTTTGGGAGCTTGGAGTGCATGGAAATGTTCAAAGCCGAAAACCTGAATTCTCATGGTCACAAGATGTCTGTTGATGCTTGTTTTTTGTCACTATGGATTCACACAATGATCACTGGAGTCACCAGAAACCTACAATGAAACATAGACCTATAAAACCCTCAAATAGACATCAAATCCTAAAAATAAAGATGCAAAATGAGGGGTCAAATTGTCCTCAGCTGCCATAATGATGGAATTACAACTAAGTGTTGCACTACATCTCATACCCAATGTAGTTTGTGTGTATGTGTACAAAATTGTGCCCTAGGTTACTCTTTTTGTCATTCACACGTGGATAGCAAGAAATTAGCTAGATGTAGAATGTTGTAAATGTGTGCATGGAATAGAATTAACTTCCCTCCTATGAAGTGTGATGTAGAAAACCAACCCTTGTGTCCCTTGTGATATAGATATATGGATCAATGGAGTTCTTAAATGCCTTTATGGATGCAACCTTAGGTGTTGATAGTATATACTTAGTGCTTGGTCCTTTATTATGATCACATAACTTTATATTTATATGATTACCTTGATTGAATTTTGTAATTAGCCCCGAAAAGGTGACTACAAAAAGATAAGATGCTCAAACAAATAGAAAGGACCCAAAAAAGTGTGAGTAAAGTACAAAGAGGATAGGGCGCCCATAGGGGATGAGGACACTGGCGTTGGCATCTGGTTGGGTGTTGGTGTCCAAGATGAAAAATGCCAAAGATTAAAAAGGAAGACTGCTTTAAGCAAGTAAGGGTGTAAGACCAAAAGCAACAATAAAAAGTAAAGCAAGGTGGCAAAAGACATGGGTTAATTAGTACCTTTCTTATTTAGGAATCATATGAATAGTAGTATGTAATCATGACTAGATAGTTACCCAAAGTGTGTGATTTTGTGTCTATGAAAACCCATATAACATAAAATGCAAGATAGACACAAAGTTCATCACATCTCACTTCATGGATTGAACACAAAGTTTCAAATTTCACATATATCAAACTATCACATTCACAGATTGCAGGAAAAGGAAATGGAAAGAACACATGAGAGAGAGAAGTATTCTTTTGTATTGATAAAAAACTCTATATATTACATTCAAGAGCACCAATATCCAACCCCTTTACAAGTGAGAAAGAAGCCTTATATAGGCTGAGGGGAGGATGTAACTACTTTTCTAACTAATTTTCTCTTAATTAAGTGTTAAACACTTAATTATTTAATTACATAAGTTGGCTTTATTTTAAAATTTTATTTTCAAAATAATAAAGCCAACTTCAAAACATAACAATTAGATAGAACAATACTATGAACCGGAAGAAGAAGGAACATTGGGAATAGGCACAACTGGAACCTTTATCTTGAGCACCTAGACTCTGAACTTAGTCATAGCAGTTGAGATCTCCATACTCTTGGGTACTGTGGTGTTTTCCATAGCAGCTAACCAACTCCCAAAATAATATTCCATTTCCTTTGCAACACCTCCATTTTGAAAAATTCCTTGGTGGCTTCAACCACTACATTGTGTAATTCAAAGAGTTCTTCCATCTTATCCTTGTTGACTGATTCTTCCTTGAAAATCTCATCCTTGATCAATGATTTAAACCTTGCTCTAATGTGATCCACTGTATTTCTTTCTAGATAATTGTCCTTGTATAATTGACAACGAAAGAATGTAAATCAGCAAAAACTTCTACTTTCAATGATTCTCCTTTTTTTACCATGTTTCTTAGTTCAACTGCAGCTTCTTCCAAAGCACTTTGATTCTCCATTCTACACTATATGTCCAATTATTTGACAAGTTATTCTTAGAATCATCAAAAAAATTGTGAGACAAGAGGACCTTCTCATCAGTTGTGCTCATGATATGGAGATCTTGAATGCAGTCATCCCAAAGTTTGAGTTCTTTATCAATCATATTTATCGCCAAGTTGATTTGATCTTAAGTAGAAATGGAGTTTTCATACACCCCTTAGGATTCATCAATGAATTGTAATCTAGAGACCAAAATACCTTTAATCCAAGCCTCAGAAACTTTGTTAAATGTTTTGTGTTTGTGGATTTGCTATGGTTTTGACATCGATTCCAGCAAGTGGAAGAATTAGGTGGAAGTGAAGAGAGAGGAGTGGGATCTAGAGGAGTTTTATCATATGAGAGAAAGGATTTGATGAAGTTGGAGAGAATTTACACTTGTTCTTCAAGTTGCTCATGTGTTTTCTTTCCTTTCTCTACCCTTTCAATAAATTTTGAAATTGTTTCCTGTAGATTTTGTATCTCTCCTTCTAGGGTGGACTCTCTAAGTGGGATCCTAGTGAGCTCCAAGTTTGTAATAGTTTACTCATTTTCATCTTTGTCTCCTTTTGGTTTAGAAATTTCTAGAAATTGTTTTCCTTTAACATCTGAGACCAAATGAGAAGTTTCCTTAGCTTTTTTTGGGAGGAGGAGTTGTGCTAAGGAGGGCAGCCACTATATCAAATCCTAGAGCAATAATTTGGGATGAAGCCTTCCTCTTCTTGTTATCAATCATGGGTTGAACCCATGTGAATGAATCACTGTAAGGTGGAGCTAGAGGAGGTGTAAAATCAAGAAATTTGGAGGACTGAGAGGTTGATAAGTAAAGACTTCAAGAATAGGATCTTTGGTAGAAGAAACTGATGGTCTCCTAATTTCTAGCTTAGTCCTTGACGTACTAGCTTTTTTGTATCAGGCTCTATGATTTTTACCTCATCTTCACCTTCTTCATCACCTTCAACTTCCTCTTCTTCTTCATTATTTTTTTCATCAATCCCTTGTTCTGGTTCATCTCTTTGTTCCTCAGTTACATTCCCACCTTGTTCAGAGGGTTGTGGTATTGGATCAGAGAGTGTGTAGCTTCATCATTTGATTCCTATATCTTCTCTTGCTCCACTTATTTATTAGGTGTTTCCTCATTCTTTAATATTTCCTTTTATTTATATTTATTTACATATACCTCCATTAGAGCTGCCCTCAACCACAAAGAAAACAAAAAAAAGTCTAAAATAAAAAAGAAAGAAAGAAATAAAAATCTGGACAAAAATAATTTTCAAAAAGAAAAAAATGTAGCCGCCCCTGTTGGTTATTACAAAAATTTTAGTACCCATCTGTGCACATACCTTCAAAAAAATCTGTAGTATATGCATATAGTTTGAGATGAAATATTTGAGAGAAATAGGTGAATTTATGTGACCCACCCTACACTGCAAAAAAAGACAAAAAAATGGAATATATAATCTATCCTTGGGTTTGAAAGCTGAGAATGCAAAGTAAATGGAAGCACTTTTAACAATAAACATTGGATTTCTTTCAAGCTTCCTATTTCTTTCTTCTAAATATGTGTGTGTGTGTGTGCGCGACGTGCGTGTGCATGTGTGCACACATATAATAATAATAATAATAATAATAACTATATATATAGGTGCTCTCTCGCCAAGAGAAGCGAGAATGCTACGATGGAAGGAAATAAAATGTTTGATTTATCAAAAGCCTTTCCTTTTATTTATTTTTTGAAAAATATCTTCTAATAAAATTTAATGATATAATATTTTAAAAGTAAAATTTAATTTTAAACTTAATCCAAATTTGTTGCAAAAACTTATTAGCACATTTCCAATTCAAATTTTTTTATGGATTCTTTCTTGTTACTAAATTTCTCAAGAAACTTTAATAGAAGAATAGGAAGGAGATAGAACAGAGGATGACGACAAAAGGCACATAAGCCGAAGGTGAAAAATGCGGCAAAAGGACTCTGAGAACCCAAGTAGGATCAAAGGAATCAACCATGGAATGAATCATTAGGTGCATTTATTGGCAGCTCTCGAAAGCGTAAGAGAGAAGGCAACACCATCGCGATCTTTCAGCTCATTGAGATTGTCGATAGCAGAGTGAACTAGAAATAAAGCTGCATCGATGTCGATCGAAGGAAGGAAATGATGATCAAGCGAAGGGTGCATGTTTTGTGCAAAAGTAACCAGATCATGGTATTGGCTGCAAAGCCATTGAATACCGTGACCAGAGCCCAAGGCCAGCTCATCAACCTCTTCGACCCACAACAATGGATCTGGGAGGGAAAAATCGACCAACGATCATGTAAACCCACCCTGTGAACCGGATAAATTTCATCTTCCGCTACAAACTCGACAACAACTGGGTCGGGATGGAGGAGGAGGTAGAAGGAAACGAAAGAAGTAATAATGTCGAATCATTCTGGGGCACCGAGATGGAAGCGTAGGAATCCCTAGGATGGTTTCTATCTTCACTTCCTCGACGAGGAATAATAGAAGATGACCGACAACTGGCGATGATCGATCTCGAAGTTTTCATCAGTTCTGAACTGTCCATGAAGAGCAATAAATGGAAACCCAATGAAAGCCATGGAGACAACAAATAGAAAGCACAATAGGCCGAAGTCGAACAGAGAAGAAGAAACACCAAGCGATACTTAAGGATCACTTGGCGTGAAGCACAAGGAGCTACATTTCAAAAGAGATGATTGACGTGAGCCCTTCCCAGGCCGAAGTGTCACAAGAAATAGTTTGGTGTGTGGGAGTCAATCGCAAAATTTGCTAAGAGATCTGCCGCCGAGTTGGACTCATGATAAATGTGACAAATGCTCCAGAATTTTAGTTTTTCGAGCCAAAAGAGGACAGACTGAATGAAAGGATTGATGCGCCAGAAGGGAAAAACCCTTCGAGATGGTAAAGGTAATAATTTGAGAATCCCCCTCAATAAGAAGAGATTCCCCTCCCATTTTGATGGCCAATTTGACACCCTCTAAGAGGGCCTGGACTTCCGCCATGTTGCAAGAAGCAATTGCGTAACGGAAAAGATCCCGCCGCAATGAGGATACCAACATCATCGCGGAGAATGCACCAGCCCCGGAAGAACCCAGATTGCCTCTGGAAGTGCCATCAAAATTTAATTTCCAAACACCTTTGGGGGAGGTCTCTAATAAGCCTGTTTCCTGTGAATGAGCTTCTCCACTTGGGATAGGCCATGCTTGACAATGGAGCCAGGTTTTGGGATTTTGACGAGAGGCCAAGCCTTGATGATTCGAGCATCCATCGAGGAGAATGAAGGATTATTCAAGTTGTTCTTAGACACAATTTCAGAGATGGAAACTTCTAATTTGATCAGGAAGGTGGGAAGAGCGCACAATTGATTACGAAAAAGATGCAGATTTCTCTCCCACCAAATGTGCCAAAGGAGAAGAAAAGGGGCCACCTGCCAAATAGAACTCAAGGAACTATTGGAACCCAAAGAGGGCCAAGAAAGAAGGGAATCTTTGATATTGTTGCAATGGACCCAGGAGAGGTTAAGTTTACCCAAAAGCCAATGCCATCCTTGACTAGAAAAGGGGCAAAAAAGGAAGAGATGATCGAGATCTTCTTCCGCATTTCCGCAAAGGACGCATTTGGAAGGACCAAAAACCCCAGGATCTTCTACGCATCTGGGTAAGAACTTTGTTTTTGAGAATGAGCCAACCGAAGATCGCCACTTTGGGAAGGAGAGAGGAGTTGCCAACAACCAAGCTTGGGATGGGCTTCAAAACCGGATTGTGAAAGAAGCAAACGGTAACCTTCTTTGATAGAGTAAATGCCAGAGATGGAGCGAGCCAGATCAGGTGATCCTCATAGTATTTAAAGGCAACCCTTCTCACAAGGATCTCATCCGAAGAGAAGAGCTCTCCGTGTCGGGGACATTTAGCTGTGAAAGATATTTCCATTGCCACGAAGGAGAACCATCCAGGATGACGGGAACCATAATGAGCAACATGATTACCCCAAGATAATTTGGTAATGTTCATAACTCTGTTGAGGGAAGAGACCAAATTAAGAGGAGGGCACCCGTTCCAACCATCCTCCCAAAAGTTGACCCGAGAACCATTATTAACATACCAAGATACTGAATCCATGATTAAAGATTTGCATTTGTGCATGAAGTTCCAAATATGGGAACCTTTAGGGAGATCCTCGCAAGAAAGAAGAAGCTCTCGGCCTACCAGCCTCCAAATATTTATGAGAGAGAACCTGATGGGCCAACCTGTGAGGGAAAGTGATGAAGTTCCAGACCAATTTAGCACCTAAGTGGTATTATGAAGTGCTAAATCCACAATCCCCAAGCCGCCCGAAGAGATGGGTGATTTAACCACTTCCCATTTGACCAAATGAAATTTGTGATCTTCGTTGTTCCCCTGCCAAAGGAAGGTTAACAACTTTTCAAATTTCAACAAAACTGAATTTGGAAGAGCCAGAATAGATAACATATAAACCGGGAGAGCACAAAGAACCGACTTAATCAGAAGCAATCTACCCGCCAATGAGAGCCATTTCCCTTTCCAAGCTTGCAGTCTAGCCAAAAGGGACTGAAGAAGATCATTCCATATGCTTGCTTTGCCTACTCCAGAGAATAAAGGGATACCCAAATATTTATGGGGAGAGAACCAGAAACAAAACCGAGGATCGCAGAATCCTACTACACTGTAGTGAGGAGAAACATTAAAAAAGAAGATAATGGATTTATGGAAATTAATTACCTGGCCCACAACATTGGAATAGGAATTTAGGATATTGGACAGAGCACGGGCTTCTGGAATAGTGGCAGAACCAAAAAGGAAGGTGTCATCAAGCAAACTGTTGATGAGTGAGAGAGGGCAAGTCTGGAGGAAATCGAAAGGCCCGAAAGAGAACCAGAAGTGACGACTGACTTGATACAACGACTCAGAGCTTCTGCAACCAAGATAAAGAGGAAGGAAGATAAAGGATCTCCTTGCCTAAGACCCCTGCTACTCAGAAGAAACCTTCAGCAGAGCCGTTCACCAAAACCGAGAAGTGAGGAGAGGAGATGCAATTGAAAATCCATTCACAAAAAAGCTTGTAGAAGCCCAATGCCGAAGAGATTTAAGAAGGAATCTCCAATTAATACGATCATAAGCTTTACTGTAATCCAACTTGATCATCATCCCAGGGTGCGAGGAGAGCTGCAAGGTATGAATAAGTTCATGAGAGATGATCACCCCATCGGAGATGGATCTGCCAGGAAGAAAGCCACTTTTCTCTTGCGAGACTAATGAACTGAGAAGGGGCTGATGTGAGAGGCGATAGCTTTGGAGATGATCTTATATGAAGTATTGCAAAGGGAGATGGGGTGAAAATCATCAAACTTGTCGGTGGGGATTTTTTGGGGAACATACAGATGAAAGTGTGATTGAGAGAACCGAGGATTTTACCAGAAGATCGAGATTCTTCCACTGCTTGCCAAACAGTGGTTCCAATAACGTCCCAAAAATCTTGGAAAAAGGGCAGCAAGGAAATCGTCGGACTAGGGGCTTTGTCACAAGCCAAAGAGAAGACAATTTTACGAACATCCTCTAAAGAGAAAGGGGAAGATAGCCATTCATTATCTGCCTCTGTTATCAGCTTGGGAATTTGATCCAAGTAAAGGAGATTGAGCAGCCAAAGAAGAGTGCGTTTCTTTGGTTAAGAGCTTGTGGAAAAAGGAAACAACCTCCAATTTAATCAAAGGTTGAGATGAAAGTAGCGTGTCATCGGACAACTTGATGGAGGAAATATAGTTTGAGTTTCTCCTGGCTTTAACCGAAGCATGAAAGAATTTAGTATTCTTATCACCATCTTTTAACCAAATTTCCCTTGATTTTTGATGCCAAAAAGATTCTTCCTTCAATAAGAGATCCCCCATTCGCTGAGAAGGAGCTTTTCAAGATGAAAATCTTCTTGCCGCATACCAAATCTAAGAACCCGATCATTGAGAGAACGAAGGGCTTTCTCAACTCTAAGCTTTTCCTGAAAGATATTTTTAAAGGAGGATGAATTCCAAGCTAATAATTTATCTTTAAGCTGGGAGAGATTTTTTGAGAGAATGAACATTTTGGTGCCATTCACGGTGAAGGAGTCCCACCAGGATTTGATCAACGGATTTGAGAGAGGGGTCCTGCATCCACATGCTTTCAAACTTAAATGGCGAACGCCGAGGGGGAGATCAAAATTTATGGTCAGAGAAATGGGGAAATGGTCAGATCCAGAAAGGGGTGATGAGCTTTGAAGGAGGAAGTTCTATTGAAGCCATGATTTTGAAATCAGGAATCTATCGAGTCTAACCACCAAGTTCCCAAAACCTAGGTGACGATTATTCCAGGTGAACCACCCAGAGTGTGGTTCAAATCCACTAGCTTGGAGGAATGAACAAAGGAAATGAAATCAGATTGGGAACGTGGTTGCCAACAGATGCCACCATGTTTATCAAGGTCAGAGAGGGTAGCATTAAAATCCCCTGCAACAATAATTTTAAGATCCGGAAGGGAGCTCAAAGAATCCTGAATTTTAAGCCAAGTTTCCCATTTTTTAATGGGATTATTCGGACCATAAACATTGCATAGGAAGAAAGCCTCATCGGAATGCTTTAAACTGACCTGGCACCATTGGAAATTGGCATGAGAAGAAAGGAGAACCATACCGCAGGAACTGGATTTCCAGAGAAGACCCAACCCACTAGAGGCTCCTTCCGAGTTGACGAAGAAACCTTCCCATTAGCGCGCCAACTCCGAAACCATCCTTCTAAGCAGGCCACACTGGACATCTTGGTCTCTTGGAGCAAACAAATGGAAATGTTCATATCGGTGACATAGCGCCTAAGCAGACAGCTATTTGTTAGGGGCGTTGAGGCCTCTAACATTCCAAGAAAGGATATTCATCTTTTATTTAGAGAGGACTCACCTCTCTTACTTGAAATAGAGAAAAAAGAGCCTAGTTGAGATTGATTACCAGAAGCCACCTCTTTTAAAGAAGAATGAGATTTGGAGGGCCAACCAACAGGAGCTTTGGACCAAGATTCAAATTATGAATAGGGGAGTAGGAAGAATACCACGACTAGATTTTAGAATCTCACCTTCTTCTTCCGATTGGACAAACTCCTCCATGCAACCTCCTTAGAAGCATTGAGATACTCTTCTTTATGACCAACCCAATTTTCTAGGGAGGCTACATCCGAGCCAAGACCCAGAGCAATACCTTCTTGGAATAAGGAGAGGATTCGTGTTGAGTCTGAACCACCGAGGCCATCTCTTTGACAAGGGAGATAGTGTTGGGATCAAGATTTAAGGGTTCCAGAGAAAGAATCTTTTCCTCGACATGCGAGGGGGACAAAAGGACTTGGAAGGAGGAAGAGGATCCGAGTCCATAGGGGCCTGAGATGGTGAAGGCTTCTTCTACCAAACAACCAGCCGTGAGGAGGGAGGAGCTTTACATGATTTTTGAAAGTGACCGGGTTGTTTACATGGAAACAATGTTTGAAATGGTCTCATAGTCGACCTTCTAGACCCATTTGCCATTGGGGAGAGAATCACAATCCGATCTTGCAATTTTTTAGAGATGTCAACAGAAATACAAACCCTGGAAAGAAGAAAGGGATCCTTGAGTGTCACAGGGTCGATACGGATGACACGCCCCAAACTGGAACAAATTTGTGAAAGAGAAGAGGGGACCAGTACTCACTAGGAAGGGAATAAAGGTGAATCCAAACATGAAAACCTTCCATATTAGTGAGATCTGGATTGAAATGAGCCAACCACCTGCAAAGAAGAAGCCCTGAATCGAGAAGTAAAAACTCTTTCCTCTCTAGGGAATCATCCCTTTGAGCTTGGCTATGAAAAATGACAAGGAAGAATCCTTTGTCCAAGAATCTGACGCGGAGACCGCTACCCCATTGGGTATCACACCAAGCAGCAGATTCTATTGGCCGAAAGGTGACGACCCACAAACTTAGCGATGATGGCCCACTGACCAAGAAGGAGCAGTTGAGAATCGAGGTTGACAGAACTTTCCAGAGAGACTGTCATGAAATCCGTGGTCTCCAAGTCTTCAAGTTGAGAGCACTCCCCAAACAATCACTTGAAGACAAAATCGAAGGGACCAAACTGGGACCCGATCTGAGTGAAAAAGAATCAGATCTACGGGCCCCCGAACCGAACCAGTGTTCCATCCAAACCAGGGAGTGCGAAGAAGGTTGTTATTGGCGGGACAATTTGAAAAAATTGACCGTTCTGTGACTGTCCACAGGAGTTCCGAGCCAACTTTTCCACCTCATTTTTTTCACCGAAGACCTATGCCAAATTCAAAACCTACAATACCATGTATACCAAACTTTGGATAGTAACAATCTATCATTAGAAACTAAATCCATAGCTAATATCAAAGCCTTAAGATGTAACTAAGGATTACTTGTTTGTTCATTTTGATTTTAATCTCTTTCTTTCAGTTTAGTTTGTTAATTTTTTCACTATGCAGATGAGCTTCAATTTCACAAAAACAATATCGTGCATAAAAAAATTTTATCGATGATGGTAACTATTACAATAAGCACCAAGAACTATGAGACCATAAGCTCGAAATGAGGCAGAAAAAGTGTGACAAACACAAATACAAATTCATCTTCCTAAAAGTTTTCGTGTGATCATTTTTACTTTTTGATTTTCTCCTCACCTTTCACCATTTGTTGGGCTAGATCGTGTTGTGGACAAGATCCTTCTACAGAGTAACCTAAGAATAGTATGCAATTGTAAACAACAGTTAGAGTAAATATTTTGCATTGCAACTACAAAAGGAATGCACAAGTTAAATGCATCTACTCTTCCACAAGTGGTTGATAATCACTTTCCTAAAAGGCTAAAAGATTCAGTAATCACATTATGAGAAATGTTAACACCTAGAAGAGCTTGTTTTTAAGACAACTGGTGTCTAAAAATATCTGGAAAGTCTTTGTGCACAATAGCCCATGTTCTTTTAGCAAACCTCCATCTCCAAAAGATATGCATCTTTGGATTCATGGAGTTTAGGGATGAACACTTAAGAGGGTTAGTGTGATAAAAAATGAATTTGTCACCACTAGGTAGTTTGTGAAAGAGTAGCTTCCAACCAATTATCTGAGCCATAACATCAGCTTTGGACTTCCAAATGGCAGCTCCAAGGTGTTGGCTTTTAACTTGTAAGTTTGTGTTTCCACTTCCAATTAAGCTTTTGTTCCAAAGGCAATCCGGAAGAAGTTTCGATAAACACATTTAAATAAAAAGAATCAAGCCTGCAACTATTAGGCCACCTCGAGTGCTTCACAAAGTTGCATTCAACCAAATGGACATCCTAACAAGTAATGAATTATCCACAAGTGTCTGGATTTCATTTAGAG
Organism: Taxus wallichiana var. yunnanensis; assembly: GCA_018340775.1. NCBI lineage: Eukaryota > Viridiplantae > Streptophyta > Pinopsida > Cupressales > Taxaceae > Taxus > Taxus wallichiana. The sequence goes on from CM031235.1 coordinate 142,578,951, forward strand.
TAGTTGTGTCAGTGTTTTGTAGGTGAAAAAGATATACTAAAAGAGACCAATACTTCCATTGACAGCCAAATAAGTTCCATAGATCTCCAAATTGACAAATCCCTTTATTAAACATGTGTTTTGGTTCCTAACATAATTTTGGATTTCAAAGAAAAGAAGTCAAGGAATAAGATTATCACAAAATATTTGGTTAGAAGGATTTACCTATAGAGGATGCTACTTGGGAGGGTGCAGAAATTCTTAAGCATCCCGGATTGCAACGGTGCTTGAGGGCAACACAATTGCAGGAAAAGCAAACTATAATGTCCCCTTTTGTGGATTAAATAATTTTGGATGCCCAATCCTATTTCATTTTTTATTTCGTAGGCTAAGGGGAATTAATGAAGTAAATAAATTAATTTAAGTGATCCAAGGGTACTTTTATATTTTAATTGGAAAAAGAAAACTAAATTACTATTTTAATAAGTGGGGCCAAAAGCAGAAGTGGGAAAAATACTATATTTCCAATATGGGGCACCAAAAGCAATGCATGTGGAATAAAATAAGGAGTTTCCAATATGGGGCACCAAAGATAGAAGCGTTGCTTGAACATCAAGTTTTTATTTTTAGATGAGGTGCCAACCTTGGATATACCAATTAAATGATTTTTAATTGTTAATTTAGCATGCATGAAGCTCTAAAGGTGGCACCACCTTTGGGAGAAGACATTAAGATTATAAAAGCAGATTTTGGGGTTTATTATTACATCATCTTGGAAATTTATCAACTACTTCATTATCTGCAAGTAGCTTTTGCTTCTATATCAGCAATAGAGGATGAAAACCCTCATTTGCACATAGATATCTAAAGCTTGGCAATTCCATTAAGGAGTTAAAAGTGATCATTCAAGGTACAAGTATTCATCTAGTTTAGTTAGGGAATCATATTTAGACTGTTTTAACATCATAACAACAATAATAGCTAGACGTCCCCCTTTGGAAACAAATTTTAGATATAGGTGCCACATCTGAGAAAGGGCGCTTTTCAACCAAATCAATTTTCTTGCTTATATCTTTCGTTTATATTTTCATCTAGATCAACCATTGTGAGATAATAATTGTATTCAAACATTCAATTAGTGTTTTCCTTAAAGTTGATTTGAAATAAATAAATAAAAGTTTGTTTTTCTACATATTGGGATTGTTGTTTTTTAAATAAAAATCAATTTGTTGTCATAAAAATCTAAATTTGTTATATGTTGCCTAAGTTTTTGACAAAATATGCAAATTTGTTAAAAATATTTTTCAAAGATATTATAGTGGTATCATGAGTTAATTTTCCTCCCTTAGGCATTGTGGGAAAAAAAAAAGAAAAAAATCAGCTTTTAAATTTTGCAGAGGTAAAACAAAGTGAACAAAGAGAACCGAATAATATATGAATTTTTCAAGTACCACCAAAAGGAGAAAAGAGAGCTACATAATAACTAGAAGTCATGGGTAACACTCCTAACCAAATATCAATTAGACCCGTAGATGATGTACATTTATGATAGGCTTTTAATGAAGGACAAGAACGTTTAAATGCAGATATTATGGCTCAATTAGTCACACCATACAAAACCATGCAAACCATACAAATGTGCAAATAGCTCCAAATGTTGGAGGAAGTTCTTCAAAAGGGTGAACAATAACCAACACACTCAGAGGACAATCATCAGTTCTATTGCTAGGACCTTCCAACCTAAATTTATTCCTAGGAAGGAAGCAATTCCAAAGGTGGAAATTTAGCCATCTATAACGGATGATATTGTTTCCACCTATAAGGAGTACAAGGTACTTCTAGGTGAGATTAGTGAGGCTATATCACTCACCAATTTTATAAATATGAAGAAAATCAAGAATGGACCAAGAGTCAAGTTGAACCTAGCATTCACAAACTAATCAGAGAGACTTGTAACATGCATTAGGAAGTTGTCACTCCCTACTTTTGATTGCTCTGGTAAGAGTAAAGTTCATGCATGGATACAAAAAAGCAGGATACCTTCTTATCACTAGGCCAATACTGGAGGAGGAAACCATCAAATTTGCAACCCTTCATCTATAAATCATATAGCACATGATTTGGTGGTACCATGGGCTAATCACACAAAGACATAATCACACTAACTCATATGGTGATTTCAGTGACAAGTTGTTAAAGATATTTGACAAAGTTGATCTAGATTTTCATTTCTAGGAATTATCTCAACTCAAACAACTACATTCAGTAAGTGACTATGTAGCTGAATTTCAAAAGCTTTCAGTGATGATACCTGATGTGACAGAGAGGAGATTGGTTGTTTTATTCATGGAAGATTTAACTAAATCTCTTAGGGGTTTAGTGGAAGCTTTCAGCCCTGCCGCTCTTCAAGTATCCATAAAAAAGGATTTGGATTTCGATATTTCAGCCCCAAAAGGGAGATATCATCCTATAAGATAGCCTAAAACACAACCAAAACCAACATCTTATGAGCAACAGAAAAATTCATTTCAGCAGGGTAGTTTTCAACAAAAGGAGTTGCTTAAAACTAGCAAGGAGATAGAAATAAGAAATGAGCTCATGAAGAAAAAAATTGTTTTACTTGTAGAGATCCTTGGGGACCATGTCATAGATGTCTTCCCAAAGGAAAAGTGCACTATATAGAAGTGATATCAGATGATGAGGTGGAAGAATAGGAGCTGGAAGTGAAAAAGAATAGGAAGAACCAATAGCTGAAAATAAAGGAGAATAAAAGACTCCAAATAGTACCCTTGCTACACTTTTAGGTGCTCCTGGGTATCATCCTTTCATATTTCATGGAGCACTTCATGGGAATAAGGTAACTATTTTGATTGATAGTGGGGCAACTCACAACTTTGTTGATGAAGGTTTGGTAGCCCCAAAAGGATTACAAATAGAGGATTTATAGCGTTTTAATGTTACTGTAGTTGATGGCTTTACTATTTCATGCACCAAGAGGATGAAAGGATTGGAGATTACTCTTGGTAAGCACAAGGTTTGTGATGATTTCTATGTGATAGGCATAGGAGAAACCAATGTCATTTTGGGAGAGCAACGGTTGCATCAATTGGAGAATTGATAGAATTACCAAACTATGGAGATAAAATTCAAAATCAATGGAGAAGAGGTTGTACTTCATGGTATGCCCAATGGAGCACTAAGACTATCACAACAAAGTAGGTGGAGAGATATTTTCTGTAAGGGACAAGTAGCTTGGGAAGCCCATGGTTTTGGTATTCAGTCACGTACCTAAAATTGTAGTCTACACCATCGGAACAATGTAACACGTGCCTCAATGATGATACTGAGTCTCCTCACAAGGTGTTCGGGATCTGGAAAAGCTCTCCAAGTATACGTTAACATCCCACATGCCCCTTTACTGTTTAGCCCCTGCGTGCTTTGCTTTTCTCTTCTCCCCTCCTTTCCTTTATGTTTTAACCTTGGTGGTGAAACCGCCGCCCCTACAGGTGGCGGTCTCTTGTGACCGCCGCGTGGGTAGGGTGGCAGTCCTACGCCGCCACCGTGAGTAGGGTGGCGGTCCTTCACATGTTTTCAGAATGATCTTTTAACATGACTCACGTAAATTTCAACGTTTACCAACTTTTTCACCGCCTTTGGCTTGCATTTATGATTTAGGTTCCAGAATAGTGTTTTGGCATTGTTTATGGTTTAAGAGATCAATTTGGTTTTTACCTTTGGGTGAATGGAAATGCTATAAATAGCTAGCTTGTGCTCAAATAAATGGCCCCTCAAAATTTGCCTCTAAATTTCTCATTTCAATAGTTTAGTCTTTCAATTTTGCTTAGATTCATAGTTTCATTTGTTATATGCATAGTTAGCATTGTTTAAAGCCACATATTCTCCTCGTGCAAGTGTTGTTATCATTTCATCCAAATCAATTGGAGTAGGATAGTTTTCTTTTCAATAGGAAGCCATTAAAGTTGTAGGTTTTATTCATCAAACAGGATAATTTCGAGTTACGGATGTTTTATGTTGCATGACTCGCAATAAATCCCGCTAGAATTACATAAGCCAAGCTCACGTACTCTTGCGCTATCCCTCTCCTACTCGCATTATATTCAATATGCATCCTAAGCTGCCATTGTTCCAATATCTACTTTTGTTGATGCTAGCATTTACACGCTTTTACGGATCACGTGAGCATGAAGGAATGAGGAGATGCACCTTTGGGGGCAAGGTCACACACCATCGGATTCACCCACATTCTCTGAAATCCAGTTCAAGATTTCAAACTTCTAGTTAAAGCATATCAAATAGAGTAGCCAATCACTTTATTTCAGTTAATTTCACTTTGATATTGCCGGGGAAGTCTGTGGGGATTGATAGTTTCGAGAAACTATGATTCACTCCTCACTTCCGAGGTAGGATGGAGAGTCTTTCAAATAGAGTAGATCAGTTATCGAGTTATTCGAGTAGATCTACAAATTGCATGAGACAAGTAGCTATACTCAGTTACTTTATTTGTTTTAATTACGTTATTAGTTTAGTTGTCAATTTTAGATATATTAGATAATTGCTCTTTAAAATCATTGATAGTTTATCAATAAATATCGAGACTTAGAAATATACGTTGACATATCTTGCATACTTAGTTTATTTTGTCATTAGTTAGCTTTATATCGTTTTCTTTTGTATGACAATCACGGGAACTAGAGAGCCCGGAGAATACGTATTCGAGCAATCATGCCTCAAAGCCAATCTTATTACGGTGATAAGCGAGTATAGATCAAAACCTTAGAATCCAAGTCTCTAAAACAATAGCAAATATACAACAGATCAGCTCACATAGTTAAGCTGGGTTAAATATAGAAGAATACTAAGTGCACACGTTTTGGTCAAATCAACCAAACTACACATTACCCTAGATAAATATCCACATGATCGTAGAAGGGCTTGAAAGAGAGAAAATTTTGGTTGTGACCCTTTAGTCACACAGTCGAGATCACGAGGAGACACTCTCACAGACATAGATACTAGCTTAAGAATTCAGGTTGCAGAATGCCTATGAGATACTTTGAGAAGATTGCACAACTATTAATTCTGAACATAGAGGCCGAAAAGGCATACGACTATTGGATACTAGGGATTAGGGACTGATTCCACACATGACCATAGCAGGTCCACAACAACCATGAATCTACGGTTGTGACCCACAAATCCCACAACCCAACGAATCCACTAGGTGAATCAGACATAGATGTTGGCTTACGCACATTAGTATTCAGATCTACTCCACTTCCACCTATCATCATCACACAATTATCCTTGTTAGACATAGCAGCTAACAAAGCTAAAGATTTCTGGACTAGACCAGAGAATCGACCATAGAAACCCACTATATATCCATCATCCATCATATGACCGTCTGCGGAGAGACACGAAACAATCTAGGTTATTTTCCACATATCCATAACCCATAGATCGGATCACGCTGAGCTCGATATTGATTGGAGCCTTCGAGCAGTCATCCTTGCCGACCGATCTATCATGCCAATTCAGGTTAGGAGGGCCTTCTTTTCCTTAGATTCGCAGGTTCCCCTAGTGCGTGTCGAAGATATAAGATTACCTAACTAGTTTGCCTATACCCCACGTATATTCCATCCCCACTGGCTATTTCTCTCGGCATGACCTCGGGAGGTCGGGTGCGAGGAAGAGTTACTTGTAGATTCCCATGCTTGCTTGTCACTTTTCCATCGTACAAAATTGGTGAACCCGACGTGAAACAAACAACTACTTCATCACCTCTACCTCATTAGCCTTCACATCAGCTTCACCAACAAAATTGGTGAACCCAAGTGAATCAAACAAGCGCTTCATCACCTCTACCTCATCAGCCTTTGCATCAACTTCACCAACAAAATTGGTGAACTTGGAACAATTGCGTCACTCTTGACTTTTCTCTTTTAGTGTTTCATCTTCTTTCATCCACCTTCGCTCTTTCCCATTATTTTGTGGGTATTCATATACCCCGAATATGTCAGGATTCGATGCGTATGGTAGACCTCTCCTAGGTCTTGAGGCATACTACGCGCAACTGAATAGACAGTCGTCACCCTCGCTCTCAGTATGGGGTGACAACTACTTAACTAACTAGTTTTCAACACAAACTCCACCTTAAAGGACTAGATATAGTTCTTCTTTCCAAACAGAGGAGCTGGATCAGCTCACTCCAACGCAATACCCAGAGCCTTCAGGCTCAAATGCCATGACATTTACAGGAGAATCTGGTTCATCCCCTCAGGTATTGCTTAGACCACAAATTAGTAGACAATCAGATCCATCTGGTTCATCTCCATATCTATTTTTAGATGATGAACATTCAGTGCATTATGCCAGGAATGAACAATGCTCTCGGAGTACGTACCCACCTGTAGGAAGTTTACAAACACAACCCGAGATTTCTTCTCAAGAAAATACCTCCATGCCACTACATATAGGAAATGCCCTCAAGGAAAATTGGAAGGGAAACGATCAGTTCATAACGGGATATCACATGCCTATACAACATCATGATATACAACAAACACCGTCAAGGCAAAAACCTGTGACTTCACCAAATGAAGTCATTTCAACTCTAATAGAAAAGGTTAGAGGATTAGAACTTGCTCAAGCAAGTCAAAATTCTCAATTCATGCAGGCAGGAAGTTCCAATCCTCCACACCATCCTAGCCAAGTAGACCTCCTCACAGGAATAGGCACGTTGGGCATGCCTCCTCAGTATTCACAACAGGCACCAACTAGAACCATCACTTCTAACACCGTTCCAGTACCTCCCGGTCTAGTACAAAATAATCCATTCCTAGACAATACCCCTTCATACTTAAACATGTACTCCAAGTCACCACAAGGAGATATATTCTCCTCTCCTGGCATGCTTTCTCAACCACAGGGATTTCCTTATGTCCCGAAAAACACGTACGCTACACCATATCAACAACCCATTCCACCTCCACCCTCAAAGCAGGCACCATCGATGGTGAAACCTATGCGATGGGGACTTATTCATAATATTTGAAAGAGCCCTTGGAATTCACCATATGAAGCATCATGCTTCCAAGACCTCTTCCCGATTTGCCCAAATACAAAGGGGAGGGAGATCCGAACACACATATCAAGGCCTATGCCATAGCCATTCGAGAACTGCTCCTTGGGATGGGGTTGTTTCCAAAATATTCCCTAAAACATTAGAGGGCATCACCCTTGATTGGTATTACAGAATACCTGAAGCCTCCATCCATTCGTTTAAACAACTCATTTTTGAGTTCATCAAGGCATTTGATATGAAAAACTATTGAGAACAGGAATCAGGGAATTCTTGCACATTAAGCAGGAACACAATGAATCTATTGCTCATTTCATTCAAAGATGGCGTACAGTCCTCTATTCTTCGGAAAGTGCTCCAAATATGGATCAGATGGAACTATGTGATTTATTCCTTCATTCCCTCAACAGAGAGGTGAAGGAAGAATTCCAAAAGTTCCCACTAAGGACTTACGATGAAGTACTTGAGAGCGCCCTCGAATAGATCAAGCTGCAATAGATAGCGGTCACAAGACATATGGAACAAATGGGAGGTTAATCACCCCATCCGAGAATACTATGACTTATCCTACTACCACAAACGTTAATCAAGGACCTAAAATCCTTAACAAAAATCTTGGCGCAACTACGATGGAGTAAGCTCACCAAGCTAAAAGGCCAAATTTTGTAAATACTCCACCTTTGATTAGCAATCAACGAAACAACAATGTTATTTCTCAACAATCAACACGGTGGACTTTAATCATCCACAACAACAACAACAACAACGGCAGATCCAGACAAAGGGTCTAAATCAAAACTCAATCGGATACCAAAACCAAAAACAACAAATACAAAATCTTAATCCCAATAGAAAAGCTTGGTTTAATCAAAGTTTTGGAAGACAATATGCACCAAACCAACAACCTAGGAATTATAATCTCAATTCGTATTGTGGTTTCCACAAGATTCAAGGCCACGACACTAGAATGCGTGCCATGATTACAACAAATTCATGCAACGTCTACTAAAAGAACAAAGACAACTTTTCATAGATATGTTCTTAGCAGATCCTCGCGTCATCACCGCTAAATACTTTTACAGGGGTAGCTCTCCCTAAATGCACCCTCAAGATCTTCAATGA